>RCUC01154876.1:0-61869 GCA_003697995.1 Taxidea taxus jeffersonii | reverse complement strand
AGCAGAGAGCCCAATGCGGTGCTCAATCCCAGGACCCTGAGATCATGACCTGACCCAAAGACAGAGGCTTAACCCACTGAGCCACCCAGGCACCCTAAGGTGTATCCATGCTGTAGCAAGTATCAGCCCTTCACTCCTTTTTCTGGACAAATAATATTTGATTTTATGGATACACCACATTCTAGTTTATCCACTCAACAGTTGATGGACACTGAGTTGTTCCCACTTTTCGGCTATTAAAAAAATGCTGCTATGAACAGTCTTGTACAATTTCTTTTTGAGGTGATGAGCATGTTCTAAATTTGATTGTGGCGATGGTCACACAACTCTGTGGTCATGCTCAAAGTCATTGAACTGTACGCTTGAAATAGCATATGTGAAGTACAGCTCGATGAAATTGTTACTCCCCAGAATGCAAAAACTATATTGTTTTGAGATGTTTATGTACGCAGTAAACATTCACAGAAACACAGGGAAATGATGCCGCACGCAGGAAAGCGGTTGTCTCTGGGGAGAAAGGAAGGGGATAGGATTGGGGACGGACACCTGGGTCCTCAGTGGCAGGGTACCGCTTTATTTCTTAAGTTGGATGGTGGAGATGTGGGTGTTCATTATATTAGTCTTTAAATGTTTTGCACTGAAAAATTACATAATGCATTTAAAAATAACTTTCTAACAGGAATGAATGATTGGGATAGACAGGATGTTTGCAACATGCAAAAATCACTACATACTTACAACAAAGAGAGACAACAAATGTATCATTTTCATGGAGAGATCTGGCAATCCCTCCCTGACAAACTCAGCCTTCACTAATGCAAGCCAACCTGGAATTATTTGCAGCCCGGTATAATGCTATTAACAGCATCACCTATGTTCTCCTCTAAAATATTTAAGCTCTAGAAAACCCTGAGGACGAACTATGCTGTCCAATTTCGGAGCCGCTAGCCATGTGTAGCTATTGAACAATTAAAATGTGACTAGTCCAAATTAACATATGCTGCAAGTATAAAATGAACGCCAAGTTTCAAAGACTTACTACAAAGAAAGTGAAAGATCTCATTAGTATTTTTATATCAATTACATGTTGAAATAATATTTTGTATGTATTGAATTAAATAAAATATATTATTAAAATTAATTCATCTGTTTCTTCTTGCCTTTTTTTTTTTTTTAAGATTTTAGTTACTTGACAGAGAGAGAGACAGCGAGACAGGAAACACAAGCAGGGGGAGTGGGAGAGGGAGAAGCAGGCTCAATCCTAGGACCCTGAGATCATGACCGGAGCGGAAGGCAGATGCTTAACACCTGAGCCACCCAGGCGCCTCTCTTCTTGCTTTTGAAGTGTGACTATTAGAAAAATGTAAATTATGGGTGCCTGGGTGGCTCAGTGGGTTAAGCCTCTGCCTTCAGCTCAGGTCATGATCCCAGGGTCCTAGGATCGAGCCCTACATCGGGCTTTCTGCTCAGCAGGGAGCATGCTTCCCTCTCTCTCTGCCTGCCTCTCTGCCTACTTGTGATCTCTGTCAAATAAATAAATAAAATCTTAAAAAAAGAAAAAGAAAAATGTAAATTACACTAGGGGGGATGAAAGTACAAGTAAGTGAACAACAGCGTGGGGAAACAGAAATGGGACATTTTACAAGACATTTCTCCTAGATTTCAAAAAGTCAATGTTGTTGGGGAAAAAAAAAAGCAAAGGAGCTACTCTAGATTAAAAGAGACAAAAGAAATGTAAGAACCCAATGTAAAGGATGGGCCCTAATTGGATCAGGATTTCTTTCTTTTTTTAAATTTTTTAAAAAGATTTTATTTATTTATTTGATAGAGATCACAAGTAGGCAGAGAGGCAGAGAGAGAGAGGAGGAAGCAGGCTGTCCACAGAGCAGAGAACCCGATGCGGGGCTTGATCCCACGACCCTGGGATCATGACCTGAGCCGAAGGCAGCGGCTTTAACCCACTGAGCCACCCAGGCGCCCCTCTTTGTTTTTTTTTAAGATGTAATTTTTTAAAAAAGTAATCTCTAGTCCCGATATGATGCTTGAAGTCAAGACCTCAAGATCAAGACAAAAATCACATCTCTACTGACTGAGCCAGCCAGGTGCCCCTCTTCTTTTAACTTTTTAAAAAAAGATATTTTTGAGACAACCAGGGAAAATCAAATAGAGATATTAGGTGATATTGTAGAATTCCTACCGACTTTCTTAGGTGTGATAATGCTGTAGTGGATATGTAGGGACTTGTTCTTATCCTTAGGAGGTTCTCGATGAGGCTTTTAGGAGTGAAATGATAATGTTTGCAACTTCAAATAGCTTAGCATAAGAAAAAGTGTGTGTGTGTGTGTGTGTGTGTGTGTGTGTAAAGAGAGAAAAGGGAGAAAAAGAGGGAAAGAGACAACAAAAGCAATTTAGCAAAATGGTAATTATAGAATCTAGAAAGTTTTAAGGATATTCACTGTACTAATCTTTAAACGTTTCTGTGTTTGAGTTGATTCATGATGAAAAGTTGGGGAAACAAGACAAGATAAAGAAGAATGAAAGGGAGATGAGGATGTGGAGACAAGCTTATCCAGAAGTTTGGCCTTGAACTGGAAGCAAGAGAGGGGACAGTAGCTGGAGCAGGCGTGTAGCATCAAGGTAAGTGTTTTTTAAAATGGGGAATTGAGAGCACCTGGATGGCTCAGTCGTTAAGCAGCTGCCTTCGGCTCAGGTCATGATCCCTGGGTTGTGGGATCGAGGCCCACACTGGGCTCCCTGCTCCCTGCTCCCTGCTCGAAGGGAAGCCTGCTTCTCCCTCTCCTGCTCCCCCCTGCTTGTGTTCCCTCTCTATGTCTCTCTCTGTCAAATAAATAAAAAAGATCTTTTAAAAAAATGGGAAATTGAGAGGGTTTAAATGCTAAATGGGAAAGAGCCAGCAGAAAGAGGAAAATGAGGGGCGCCTGGGTTGCTTAGTCGGTTGAGTGTCTGCCTTTGACTCAAGTCATGATCCCACGGTCCTGGAATGGAGCCCCACCTTGGGCTCCCTGCTCGGCAGGGAACCTGATTCTCCCTCTCCCTCTGTTTATGGCTCTGTCCACTTGTGCACTCTCCATGTCAAATAAATAAATAAAATTACAAAAGAAAGAGAATGAAAGATACAAATGGGAAGTCAGGGATGGTCGAACTTCTGACTCCTGCCTGCAGATAAACCATGAGAGAGATTCAATATTCCCCCAAGAAATACTCTACCCTCCTCCCTATCCCCAAATGTGAAGAGAAAGTAGTCTTGGTGGTGACACCTAGTGGATTCAAGGGGTACTGCTTAAATTCTTCACTCTCCTCTCTGCACACCTGATCAAGAGGGTATCTGATTGTGTTGGTCCTCTGACCAGTCCAAATTATTTTCACCCTTTTCATTGCTAGACCAGCCTGGGCTGTGTGAGTGAGCTCATCCTCTACCCACACAGCCCTCAGCCCTTAACCACGTCTTGCGTCTTGGCCACTCCCCACGCAGGGAGGCAGAACTCAAGCAGAGTGGTGGAAGGGACCAGAAAGAATAGTCTCCCCACCCCATCCCCCAGCTATAGTCAGGTGCCCACTGCAGTCTGGTAAGTACAAGGTAGATATTTCTTAGTTATTCAAACTGTGGGGATTGTGCAGACCTTAAACTGTGGGCTCTGGAGTCAGAATAACTGGGTTCAAATTCTTGCTAGATATGAGACTTGGCCTCTCTGTGACTCTGATGAGAAATTCCTGGTGACCTCAGTTCTCATCTGGAAAGTGAGACTGATAGAACCAACCTCTTTGTTGGGAAGACGAAGTGAGAGAACGCACACAAAGCCAAGCACAGTGGATGGTAAAGGACACCTTTCCAAATGTCAATTCTCATCATCACCCCTGAAAGGGAGTGGATGACTGATGGGTCTGAAAATGGCCAAGATGGGGATAAGGGGAATAACTCATACCACTTTCCCCGCCCTCCCCAGGGTAGAGGAGTGGGGACAGAAGGGAATGTCCCCTATGAGTCTGGCCCAGGGCATGGAGTCCTCCAGAGTGGGACCAACACCCTGTGAAGAGGGCAGAACCTGTCCAACCCCCACACATCTGGCTCCCCTGGTGACCAGTCCACAGGGCAGGGGCAGCTCCCAGTGCCTCCCAGTGCCTCATCCCTGACTTCCCACTTGCACACTTTGGCCGTCAAACCTGCTTTAAGTCCTGGGTCATCTCTTTCAAGAAGCTTTCTTTTACAGTCCCCCAGACCAGTTGTGGCTCTCTTTGGCTCCATTCCTAGAGCACTTGTCATCTTGTGTCTTGTCTGCTCTTACAGCTCCTATTTCAACCAACCTAATTTATTCATTCAGCAAATATGTATTGAGTGCTTTCTCTGTGCCAGGTACTGTTCTAGGCTCTGGATAGTGAACAAGCATGGAGCTAAGTGCTAACATTCTTGTAGGAGTGGAGGCATGAAGAAAATACACAGAGAAATATACATGATATCAGGGGTTGATGAGAACCTTGAAGACAATACAGGGGCAGGGGACACAGAGGAAGGGGTGGGTGAGGTGGGATCAGCGTGGTCAGGGAAGGCTCAGGAAAGAGAAAAGTGTTTCCCTGAGACAGGAATGGGAGTCAATGTGGCAGCTGGAGGGTGAATGAGAGGAGAGGGGTAGGAGGAGGGGCCAGAGAGGGAAGATTTTGATTTTTAACATGTTATTGGAAATAGGGGTGGTATAATCAGAATTATTTTAGTTGAGATATAACATATATACAGTGAAATGTCTAAATCTCAAAACTCAGTGAACACACACACACATACACACACACACACACATAATCATCCCCAGGTCAAGACATAGAACATTTGTATCAGGGTGCCTGGGTGGCTCAGTCATTAGGTGTCTGCCTTTGGCTCAGGTCATGATTCTAGGGTCCTGGGATCGAGCCCTACTTTGGGCTCCCTGCTTGGCAAGAAGCCTGCTTCTCCCTCTCCCACTCCCCCTGCTTGTGTTCCCTCTTTCGCTGTGTCTCTCTCTCTGTCAAATAAATAATCTTTTTTTTTTTAGAAAAATAACATTTTTATCACTACAGAGGGCTTCTTCATGCCCCTTCCCCGTCAATAGTCCCCCATCCCCATCAAGTAACCCCTATTTTTACTTCTCTCCCTATAGATTAATTTTGCCTGCTCTTGAACTTCTCTTAAATAGAATCCTACAACTTGTACTCTCTTGTGTCTGGCTTTTTTTTAATTTTTAAACTCAATATTATGTCTGTGAGCTTCATTCATGCGGGTAGCATTTGTTCTTTGTTATTGCTATGTAGTATTCCATTGTGAGAAGATAGCACACTCCACTTATCCATTCACCTGTTGAAGGACCTCTGAGCTTTTTCCACTTTCACTGTCATTAATGAAAGTGCTCTGCTCACTGTTGTCCAGGTCTTTCGGTAGATACAAGCACTGATTTCTCTGCCAGTGGAAATTCTGGGTCATAGGTTAGGTGTACATTCAGTTTGGGTAGACACTGCCAAGCAGGTTTCCAAAGTGGTTATATCAATTTACACTCCCCCCAATGGCCTGCAAGGGTCCCAGTTGCTCCACATTCTCACTGATATTGGTATTGCCACTGTTTTTATTTTTTTTTAAAGATTGATTTATTTATTTGACAGAGAGAGACACAGTGAGAGAGGGAACACAATCTGGGGGAGTGGGGGAGGGAGAAGCAGGCTTCCCGCTGAGCAGAAAGCCCGATGTGGGGCTCCATCCCAGGACCCCGGGATCATGACCTGAGCCGAAGGTAGATGCTTAACGACTGAGCCACCCAGGCACTCCAGTTTTTATTTTTTTAAAAAGATTTTGTCAGAGAAAGAGCAAGGGGAGGGGCTGAGGAAGGGACAGAGGGAGAAGCAGGCTCTGAGCTGAGCAAAGAGCCTGATGTGGGGCTCGATCCCAGGACCTTGGGGTCACCACCTGAGCTGAAGACAGACGCTTAACCGACTGAGCCACCCAGGCGTCCCTTGCTGTTTCTAATTTTAGCCATTCATGATCTGATTCAGGTTTTTTTTTTTTTTAAGATTTTATTTATTTATTTGACAGAGAGAGCGAGCACAGGCAGACAGAGAGGCAGGCAGAGGCAGAGGGAGAAGCAGGCTCCCCGCCAAGCAAGGAGCCCGATGTGGGACTCGATCCCAGGACACTGGGATCATGACCTGAGCCGAAGGCAGCTGCTTAACCAACTGAGCCACCCAGGCGTCCCCTGATTCAGGTTTTTAACGGAGCAACCTGGTTGCAGCGTGAGGACCAAGTGGAGGCATGAGGGTCGGGCTGGACAGAGGAAGCTGAGATGCCAGGCTGGGGTGGTCATCCAGGGGAGAATGGAGAGTGGTTTGCACCAGGTGGTCACAGAGGAGTCCCAGAGAAGTGGACCAATCAGAATATGTTCTGGAACTGCAGCCAGCAGGACAGGCCAATGAGATGAGAGAGGGATGAGAGGGAAGTGTGGAGGGGCAAGTCCTGCATTCTTGCCTTGAAAACCTGGGTGGATGGAAAGACCATCTCCTGAGATGCAGAAGACAGAGAGTAACAGGGGCGTGACATGGGAAGATGAGGGCTCCTGTATGGCTTTTTGAATGTGTGTCATCTCCTGAAACTTAGGGTCTCCTTCGGGCTGAACACTAGGCTCTAGCTGCTCCCCATCTTAGTGTAAGTGGCAGACATCAGTTGCGTGAATAGTGCACACTGTCTGGGTGGTGGTTGGTGGGATGTGCACACTGTCTGCAGTGACAGATCTCAGTTAGGGGCCCAGTTCTGTCCCCTCGCTCGCCTGTGACTTGGCCCTTTTGCTAGGACTTCCCAGCTTCCATCCATCCTCTGCCTTGACGGCTTTAGCATCTAACAAGCTCACATGTTCGTAGCCTGTCTGTGTTCCACTCTGCGACCAGTCTCATGAGGTTGGCACCTTACCCTCTCATCCACTTTCAGTCATTCCAGAGCAGCCTGCTGAGGGAGCCAGTGCACTGAGAGGGGGTCCCCTCTTCCCTCCCTCACCCCCTGCCCTAGCCTCAGAGGAACAGAATGGAGAACAGCAAGCAGCTTGATTCATAGACTTTATCAGCTTTTTCTCCACCCAGCCGTTTCTGCAGACAACCGAGCCTGTTCGCGGTACACACGGTTCACGCTGGCAAAGCTGGGGAGCAGTGGGGCAGGCATCAAGGCTAGGGGCGGGCAGCAGCTGAGGCTGGACCAGTGGACCTCAGTGCTTGAGGAGAGGAGGCTGCCAAGCGGGTTCAGGAGGAAAAGTGGCCGCAGGGAGAGGAGGGCACGTGGACAGCTGCAGGGAAGAAGTAGGGCGAGGGGCGGGCTGTGGTCACGTCTGTCGGGGGGGACGGAGGAGGCGGGACACAGTGCCTGTGTCTGTGAGGCTGGGGGTGGGGAGCCCATATACACTGTTTTGTGGCAGGAACCAGACAGACTGCTGTAAAAAAGGGACTGTACAACATAACCTATGATACAATGTTTACATATGATACAAGGCTCTTCCCCTCTTTGAGTTTTAAAAAATAAATTTACAAGTCCAGAGCTTTTGGTAAAAAATATGTACACCCTCGGAGCAGGAGCAGCAGCTGCTTTTGCTATTGCTGCCACTGCCTCTTCAGAAGGGAAAAAGGTGGTGTCAGAAAGGGGGGGGAAGCAGTGCCGGAAACCTCACCCAGTAGCTCCCAGGAGCTTTGGGCCCCTCGGCCCTGGAGGCCCCTCTGGGAGAGGGTGGGGGGGACAGAGAGGTATGAAAGGCATCACCACAGTCTGGTTCTGCCTTGACAGCCTTGGCCATTCCCTCTGCTCTCACTTCCGGGCGCTGCCAGCCCAGGTACAGGGGTCCACCTCACCACAGCTCTGATGGGGAGGACCCAGGAGGAGTCAAGACAGGAAGAAGGATAGAGACCATGTGGTTGGTGTCCCACAGAAGAGCCAGAAGGAAGATGACAGCTCCCTTCTTAGCAGCAGACTCCCCAAAAGCAGGAGTGTGGGCAGCAGAACCCCCAGCTCCTGACGGCACCACGTCCCACCCCGCAATGCAGAGGAAGTGTCCGGTAGGCAGCCAAGGCCTGTGTTTCCCTGAGCATCTCTTACCCTCTCATTGGAGCCTACCCAGACACCCTGGGGAGGCCTGAGTCGGGGGCTCACAAGAGCTGATGGGATGCCCCCTGCCCCATGAACAGCTTTGCCCACAGGCTTGGGCATGCAGGGCACCCAAAGGAGCTGAGCAGGGAGTGCTGGGGGTGGGGAGAGCACCCCCGCATGATCTTGGGGCCGAGTTCACCAGGGTAGCACCAAACAGAAGGACCCCTCCGCACAAAACACCCTCCCACAGTTACCGGATATACTCCTGCTTCTTCAAGGGGACAGGCGCACACAGACACAAGGGCGATGTGATATTCCAGTGGGGTACATCAGGAGTCCCCGCCCTGACCAGGGAGAGGCCAGACCCGACTGGAGAGGAAGGCTGCCAACCCCTCCCACAATTCTGCTCTGAGACAGGAGGGTGGACCACTTTCCTGCCTGCTTGGGAGGAGGTTGGAAACTCTTATCTCTGGACTGGACCTCGATGGGAGGGGACAGAGAAAGGAGCTCTCTGCCCCCTTCCCTGCCAGGGAAGGAACCAGCCAAGTGGGGTGTGGGCTGGAAGGAGCAAGGGGGAGAGGCTTTCAGCAGGGTGGACAGGCTTTTGAGTCCAGGGGTAAGTTCATCTGACTCTTCCCTGAGGGGCCAGAAGTTGCCCCAGCGGAAAGGTGTCAGGGGTGGGTTGGGACATCGTGCAAAGTGCTTGAGTGCCAGGTGCCCGAGGACCTCAGCGTGGCGTCCACCGGAACCTCTGTTCTCACTGACTATTGGCCTCCAGCTTGTAGGAGAGCTCAAAGAGGAGGTTCTGGTTGTCGATGACCTGGAACTGGCGCACATAGGCCTTGGTCTGCAGGTGATGGGGTGACGCCTCCATATCCAGGCCTGGGGGTGTGACAAGAGAAAAGCGTTCAGGCTCCCAGCCCCCTCCCCCCAACACATTCTGGCCCTCCAGCTCTCCATGCATGCTGGCCAGAGGAGAGGGGTGTGGGTTGGGACAGGTGCTGGGCAGGAGGGCCCCGGGGAAGGCCAAAGAAAGGGTGGAGAGCTGACAAGTTTAAGAAAATAACTGAGCAGGGACTCCTCCCAGATGCCTCCCGTTCAGACAGAGAGCTCTCCCTGGGAGGCTCTTAGAAGCCAGGTACTCACAGAGGGGCCGGCTCCGGTATTTGCGGACTGTCCTCACTTTTTCAGCCACTGAATGCTGGGAGATGACAAGGAATGAGCCCTAAAAAGGGCTCAGAAAGAGGATCCCCCCCTCTAATACTCCCCTTGCCGTGTTCTGCTCCAGCTCTGCTGCTTTGACCCTGCTCCCTCCAGGATCAGATCCTGGAGGGTCTCAGAAGAACCAAAGGAGGGGTGTAACCGGCTGGTGGGGAGAGGTAGAGTGGCTCACGCGCGCGCGCATGCGCACGCACACACACACACCCGCCCCGTCCCTCCCCAGCTGCCTGTCAGCTTTGCCACCCGTGGGCGGGTTGCCACGGCAATGCCACCAGGGACAGTCAGGAGTCTGTCAGGCAAGCTGGGCACTAAGGAGGAAGGCTGCTGTCTTTAGGGGGTTGCCAGGAGAGGGGGAAGGATGCCAGCTGCCACGCCCAGGCCACGGTCAGCAGTGCCACTCACCAGCTTCTCAATATTCACCAGACCATCGACAAGGGTCTTACTCCCCTCGTGCAGGAAAGTCAGGTCTAGGGGATGGAAGAGAAGCCCATGTGAGGAAGAAGAGAGGAGGTCCAAAGGGCCCGTCCCCTCCCCTACAACCTCTCCCTAGGGGGCTCCAGAGTTTAGTGCCAGGGGTTGAGAGCCACAACTGGGGCACGGAGAGTGTGGCCAGAAGGGCACAGGAGTGACCCTCACCTTTGAGGATCAGAGGCACAAAGGGAATCACAGGAGGTTTCATCTTGGAGATCACTTCTCGGTAGCTTTTGTGGTTCCTGCAGGGGTCCTGGCATTCAGGGAAGAGAGGTAAAGGGGCAGATAGTACACCTTAAATTGTCCCCTACTCCCCCATCCTCCTGCCCTAGATCCATCTCTGATCAGAGAGCGCATGTATGGGTGTCTAGCTGGGGATGAAGTAGGGAGAGGCTTGACCCTTCTTCCTCCTCCAAAGAAAAGAGGGTAGCAATCCTCCCACCCCTCTCCTCCCAGTATGGGGTGGGGGGCAGTCTCAGGCACTAAAAACCTTGAAGGGAAGCTTGAGGAAGCAGGTTTATGGGGACAGAGGGCCTCTGGGGTACAAGTCCAGGGGCAGATAAAAGAGCTGAACCCACTCACTGTCAGGTTCTCAAATTTGCGGAACAAGTTCTTGAATTTCCCTGGCAGCTTCTGCAGAGAGTTTGAGGGAAGGAGAAGGAATGTCAGAGTGGAGCTCCTTGGTTTTTCACGGCAGCTCTGGCTAATCCCCCGGTGTCAGAGGGGGAAAGGGCCTGGCTGTCTTGCAGGGGGCTGGCAAGCTGGTGGGTGGGGAAATAGAGTCAGCCCTTGATGCAGTTCCTGGAGCTTGAAGAGCCCAGGGGAACGAATTACATTGGGGAATTCGAGTCTCTGCTTAGGTATACGCCATGAGCGAGGGGCCTCGCTGGGTGCTGGCTGCAATCCAGTGTCCAAGCCTGCGACCTGGCCTGAGCTGCCTGCCCCAACTCGGGCGGGGATTCCGGCTTTTTACTATTTTGCACAGGACAGGGTCCGTTAGCCAAGCTGTGTGCCCGCCCCGCGGCTGGACCGGCCAGAAGAGGGCGCCTCCCTCTGCTCGGCACAAAGGCTCCCTACCGGCCAGGAGCAGCCGCCTGGATGAACCCGGGAGGCCAAGGACGCCCGCCCGCCCCCCGCCGCCCCAGCCTGGCCAGCACAGGCGGGAGGAAAGGAAAGGGCAGCCGTGTCATCACCTCCCAGGTGAGCCGCAGGCGACTGACCGCGGCGTTGTCCAGCCCCATGACCACAGCGTAGAAGGACAGCAGGTCCTGGTTCTGCTTGCAGCTGCGAGGGGTGGGAGGCGGGGTCAGCGAGTGCCGCCGGGGTGCGGGGGCTCCGCGTCCCGACCCCGACCCCCACCCCCCAGCCGGCTGCTGGCCGTACTCACATGGCCGCGATCTTGAGGAACTTCTTGAGCAGCTGCGCGCGCTTGCCAGGGGCCTCGCAGAGAAGCACCTCTGTGGCCACCCAGTGCGTGACCTCGCTGCAGCGCTGCAGCAGCAGCTCCAGGTTGGCTGTCTCCCTGCGGCCGCGCTCCCCGTGGAACACGTAGTCCACGAATTCCAGCTGCACCCACGGTGGGCGTGGTGGAGAAGCCGCGGGCGCAGGGGTAGGTGGGGGGATGTAGGGAGGTGGGGGGGAAATGTAAGTGGGCGGGTGGCAACAGGGCGGAGGGAAGGGCCGGAGGGCAGGGGCGGGAGGGTGGCAAATAGGAGAAAACGGGGACAAGACAGGTTGCAACAGAGATGGGGGGGGCAGGGAGCAACATTAATAATACTCTCCTATCCCCTGAGCACTTACTAGGTGCCAGGTCCTTGAACCATCTAATAGACATTATTGTGACTGCCTTATTTTCTTTAATAGAGAATAGCTTAAAGAGAGTAACCATGGATCAGGTTCTATGTTAAGACCCACCTTACTAAGGGAGTCTCTCTCTTTGCTGTTTTTTTTTTCCCCAGATGGGGGACATAAGGCTCAGAGGGTCTGGGGTGAGTTGGGGTGAATTGCCCAAGGGCACCCTGCCAGCCAGCCTTCTAACCCCAAGTTCAGCTATACAGCGTGTGTGGGTCTCCAGAACCCCCACAATAGCACATTTCTCCCTCCAGCCCCCCAGCCCAGCACTAGTTACAGTCCCCACCTCATGCACACATCGAAACAGCTCCCAGTGGAAGGCAGTAAGGTGGTTGGCAACGTCCTCCGGCTCCACTCGGTGTATCTCTGTGTCTCCAGGGGAGACCTGGATCTCCTCTGGGAGGGGCATCTGGTGGCAGGCAGGGGCACAGGGGCTGGACTCCACTCTGGGCTTGTGAGGTTCTGCCCATAGCCCCTCTGGGCCCTGGCTCCCAGCCAAGGTCTTGGGATGGAGTTCTTACCAGGGCCTCATAGCTGTCCCGCGTGCAGGCAAACAGGTGGCTGTTGATGCCCAGTGTGGTGAAGACACAGTCTTCAGTCGGCTGGAGAAGGACCTTCTCTGCAGGAGAACGAGCTGCTCTGCCTCAGCCCCGGCCACCTGCACCCTCACACACCCCAGCCACTGTCGCCATCCCATCTGGAAACTCCTAACCCTGCACAGACATATTCTAGACTAATAGGACTCATGTTGTTACCATCAGTTTATGCCATATTTCCCTGACATTTTTCAAATAATGAATTCTCTTGCAGTCATAAGCTCCTTTTTAGCCCCAACATTCTTGCACAGTTCTTCTCTCATTCTATCAGCTGGGGGACACCAGGACTTTTTTTCTCCTTGCCTCAGAGGAAGAGAAGGCTCTGGCTACATTGCAGGCTTCCTGCCTTCCTATAGAAGTTGGAGGCCCACCCTGTGTTTTTAGCTTCAAAAACAGCATCCTCAGATGCTCTGGAAGGTTAAAGAACTAGATCCCAAGGTGAGGAAGAGGCGAGCACCAGGATCCGAATCCAAGTGTCTTGGACCAGTGCTTTCCAAACTTTAATATGCATAGGGGTCGCCTGGGAACCTGGTTAAAATGCTCATTCTGAATTGATGGGTTTGGAGCAGGGTCTGAGATACTGTACTTTTAATAAACTCCCAGATTGGTGATGCTCATGTGGCTGGTCCCAGGACCATACTTCCAGTAGCCAGGGCCTAGAGTTCGTCCTCACCCCTGCCCCAGAGCATTGGGCTTGTGAGTTTCTCCTCTCCTGCCGGCCCCCACCGCCACCAGGCCCAGCTCTTCCCAAGCCTCACCTCCGGAGGAAGCCACAGCCACCAGGATGAGGGAGTCCTCACGCCCCGCAGGCTCCTCTGAGTACTGCAATTTCTCTGTCACAGAGCCCAGGATGTCCTGCACAGACGCCGAGAGGCGGCTGCGGATGGTCACGTAAGAGTGGTCAGGCATGTAGACCCGGCAGAAGACTGGGCAGAGACAGGGAGGTGGCTTGGCATAAGAAGGCAGAAGGGCAGGGTGGGCACAGCCCCCTCAGCGCACGTCTGTTTCCCAGCCCATCCCACCCCTAACCTTCAGTTGGCTGGCTTCTGAGAAAGAGGCTGTCAAAAGGACAGGTTCCACTCCACCAGGAGATTCCACTGAAGGTGCCCTAAAACCCAGACGCCCCGGAGGGCCCTCTGAGCCGCTCCAGAAGCTCTGCCCAGCTTGATGCCCACACTCACTCTCATCAGAGCCTCGGAAGGCCACTCGGGTCTGTAGGCAGGAGTCGATCCGGCGGAAGTGACGGAAGAGTGGCTTCACTTGCTTGCTGGGTGGCTGGCTTTCCTCTGGGATCCTGGCATGGACACAGCTGGGCGTCAGGAAGTCCTGTCACGCATATGGAGTACCAGGCAGGCAACATCAAGCAAGGGATTATCAGGATTGAGTCAAGGATGCAGCAGCACCAGGTTCAGAAAGTGGTAAAAGAGGTCAGAAGGGAGACAGTGACCAGCATGGGATGACTGTCCAAGTGACCCAGATCATATGCCGCCTCTTCTGTGAATTCTCTGATCCACCCCACCCACCAGGAGAGGTCACTTTTTGGCATCAACTGCTATAGGACACTGGGCTAATATTTGTTCATGTGCGTATCTTATCTCTTCTGCAAGACTGAGAGCTTTTGAGGGCTGGGCTTAGTTCTTCCTGGATTTTTTTTTTTCCACCCTCCAAGCCTAGCACACTACTTGGCACATAGTAGGTGTAGGTCATCCTCTGTTTCCTGGATTTTGCCGTCAAGGACTTTACAGCCCAGGAGGGAGACAGACGTGGATACAGCTACTTCTAACACGAGACAGGAGGTGTTAGGTGATATAACAAAGGTACAGGGAGAGTTCTGTTGGCAAGAGGGAGGGAGAACTTTCATCAGGAAGATGTTTTTGACCGTGGCCTTGAAGGACAACAGAAAGAGAAGTGAGTACAGGGTGGTCCTTCTTGGGTGGACCACGTAAACGACGGCAAGAAATTAGAATTGGGAATGCCCAGGAGTTCAGGGAACAGTGGGGTATGTAGCGAGTGTCATGGGGGCTGGGGGATGTGGGAGATGAGGCAGGAAGCATTGGCAGAAAAGCAGGGGTGTTGAATGCTTGCAAGGGTGTTACAATTTGGGGGTGCCTAGGTGGCTTAGTCGTTAAGTGTCTGCCTTCGGCTCAGGTCCTGATCCCAGGGTCCTGGGATTGAGCCCTACATCAGGTTCCCTGCTCCATGGGAGAGCCTGCTTCTCCGTCTCCTACTCCCTCTGCTGTGTTCCCTCTCTCAGTGTCTCTCTCTCTCTCTGTCAAATAAATAAATAAAATCTTAAAAAAAAAAAAAGCGTGTTGCAATTTTGTCTTGTGGGCAATGAATGTTTTTGGAATAGGAGCATGATGTTGTCAAACTGGAAATATCTCTCTGGTGTCAGCATAAGAAGGGAGAGGATGCAAGACCATGAGCTGAAGCCCTGGGCAGGAGGCTGTGGCAATAATCCAGGTGAGATCTAATGAGGCTGAAACGAGGGTTGTGCTGGTGAGAATGGAGTGGAGAGAGACTGAAATGGTCAGAGGGATGGATCAATGGATGGATGGATGGACAGACAGATGGACAGATGAAGTGGAGTCCTGAAGCTGGCTCACATTGGCTCATGAGAAGAGATTGTGAAATTGGGGAGATTCTGCCTATAGGTCTTAAAACAGCATATAAAATATAAAAAATATAATATATAAAGAAATGTTTTATGAACATCTACCCAAATTATCACCACAAAGGTAGCATCCTGTTTTACTATATTTTGCTATTATCTATGGTCTTTTTTTTTTTTTTTAAGATTTTATTTATTTATTTGACAGAGAGAGATCACAAGTAGAGAGTCAGGCAGAGAGAGGAGGGAGCAGACTCCCTGAGAGCAGAGAGCCCGATGCGGGGCTCGATCCCAGGACAATGGGATCATGACCTGAGCCGAAGGCAGAGGCTTTAACCCACTGAGCCACCCAGGTGCCCCTATGGTCTTTTTTTTTTTAAGATTTTATTTATTATTTGGCAGAGACACAGTGAGAGAGGGAACACAAGCAGGGGGAGTGGGAGAGAGAGAAGCAGGCTTCCCGCTGAGCAGGGAGCCTGATGTAGGGCTCGATTCCAGGACCCTGAGATCATGACCCGAACCGAAGGCAGATGCTTAACAACTAAGCCACCCAGGTGCCCCACTATTATCTATTCTCTGGGTGTTATTTTCCTCTCTTGTATTTGTATGCTGAGAATACTGTGTAATGGCCTGCCATTGCACATTTCTTCCCAACTTCACATTCAGTATTCACATTCACATGTCAGTAGCTGGAAATCAGCCAGGGAGAGAATTTACACCATGTGAATCAGCAAAAGCTACAAATAGGGATTCTCCCCCCCCCGCCAAGTGCTAGTTATTAATTATGTCCCAATACACCATTGGATTAACAAAGAAATGGGTCAGAGAATGGACAAGATAGTAACTGGAGGCTGTGCTCTGTGCTACCCTCTAGCAAGAGAAAGCTGCTGAAATAAAACCACACTGGAGTCAAAAGCCCGAGGCAGTCCCCGTGACAGAGGAACATGGGGGACTTCTGTCCTATCCCCTCCCCCAACCCATTCCCCTCACTTTAGCTCCACTGTTTCCACAAGCTGGTGCAGCCTCAATGTGTCCTCTCGGAGGTCCTGGTAAAGGGACTCATCCTTCATAATCAGCAGGTACAGATCCTGGGGAGCAGAGGAGAGAGAAGATGAAGGCAGGGGTCTCATCCCACGCTTCACTGTTGGCAAGGGCTGGGGCAGTCTCCAGTGTCTTTGAACATAGAGGAACCATATAAACTGAGGTCCACTGGCATCTTCTCCTTCCAGGTACCCAGCTTGAGGAGTATGGCTCCTTCAAAGGAGTCCCCTTCTAATAGCCTGCTCACCCGCCTTCTCTTCCCAGGCCCACCTTGATGATGCGGCCGGCCCCCTCTTCCTCCTGCAGCAGCCCCTGGTATGTGTCCAGGAAATGAAGGAGCATGGCTAGACAAGCCTGCTTCCGGCCCAGCCCCTCAGGGCCCTCCATGCCTCCTGCCCAAACAAAACTGACCCCTTAGTTAAGAAAAATCCCTGGGCAGGCAGACCAGAAGAAACTGGGAAGGGAGATGAGAAGCAGTGGGTGGCTAAACCCTCCCAAATATTCTCTAATCTGGGACCAGGGACAAGGGAGGTGCACGGGTCCCTGGAGACAAGACCCCTTTATGCCCCAGCCTGGGCTTTTGCTCAGAGTAGGTAGGGATGGTCCCCACTTGATCATGTCCATGTGACAGCATCCTGCCTGTTTGAATTTCACTTGGAGATATCCCACTGGGACCCACCCAACCCCTGACCAGCCCATAGCCTGGAACCGATAAAGGCCAGGGGTGCTTACCACAAACCTGACCATACCTCAGTGTAAGGCCTAGTGTTTCTAAGAGAGTCTATGGTATTCTACTCAGTGGCCTGACATGTACAATTAGATCCTAAAATAACTAGTGAGAGGCCCTGTGCTTACATGAGACCCTACAAAGAGCCTGGCCAGTGGCCTGCCTCTAGCAGACCCCACTGAAGCACAGCCGTGACCTGATGTTTACATTGGACCCTATAATAACCCACTAGCAACCAGATGTTTAGAGCAACAGTTCAGTGGGGAGAGGGCTCTCTTAATAGAATAATAACACCTTATGTTGGCCCAGGACTCTGCAGTCTCCAGAGCCCTCCCACATCTACTATCAGATTCATCTTCCCAGTAGCCCCATAGGGAGGCAGGCAGGTGCTGTTTACCCCCTTTTTACAGAAGAGGAAACTGAAGCCCCAGGAGGTTAGGTGGTCTGCCCAAGGTCACACAGCGGGAGAGTAAAACCCCTGGAATTGAAACCCAGGTGTGTTTCCTAGGGAAGCGCTGAGGCCCCCTTATCACAGGTGGAGTAGGGGGAGTGGCTTCCTCCTGATCTCCCCTATTGCAAGCTCCATAAAAGGATATTACTGGTGTAGCTCCTGCAGAAATTTCTCCGTGGGGAGGAAGAGAGAATGGGTGAGGACGATGTCATCCAGCAGGATATCTGTAGAGATCAATTGGTGCCACTGATGTCAGGCGGGCACTTCCAGGATCCGACTGGACATTCCCTACTGGCCCCCTCTTGCCTCCTAGACTGAGTTCTCCTTTGCCAGGCTGGAGCCCCAGCCACCTGCCCCATCATGCTCTGCACAAGCGCGTGCACACACACGTGTGAAGGTTCTGGGCAGCCGCTGCTGCGGGGGTGGGTTTGGCAGCTGCCAAGGCAGCTGGAGGGAAGGAGGGGGCGCCCTTTGATGGCCACACCCACTACTCTTCAATGTATGTGGGAAGCTGGTCAGATAATATGACAAGCTTGAGATCTGCCCCCCAAAAGAGGTGCAGCACAGAAGTGTCTCTAGACAAACAACTTCTAAACACAGAGGTTAGGGTCAGTGGTGTGAGTGTGTGTGTGTGTGTCTATGTCTGAATCCCTCCTCCCCTCCCTACTCCCTACATAACAGCTCTGAGTTCCAACTGGGCAGGTGAGAACCAGCCCCATTAAAAAGGAGAGGGAGTGACTGCCATCTCTTTGATCCCAAAAGTCTTTAAATAGAAGCCCTGTGTCCTCTGGATGCCCAGAGATGGAAGGGTTAATGATGGAAGGGTGGAGGGGAGTGGCTCTCACCACCCTTTTCCCCTCCACTCCCCCATCTGGGCCTGGCTCAGCCAGTCAGCCAGGTACAAGGTCGCCCTGACTTGCAGCCAGCCCTGGGGTGGGGCAGGGCAGCCTGGCACAGGAGACAGGCAGGGAGCAGGGAGGGAGCCAGGTGTCCTCACCAGGACAGGTTAGGGCCAGGTCCCCAGGCACTGCCCCAGGACAAAACCGAGGCTTCTGACATCCCTTGGCTCACCATCCCCTGGTGTTTGGGTCTAGCCATGATAGTAGAGGAGGAGAACCAACACCAGATCCTCTACTTGAACTGTTGCAGTTCACCAATGAGAAACTGAGGCCCAGATATGAGAGGGACCTGCCTGGAACCAGAGTAGGAACCCAGACTCCTGAGTCTTTGTTCTTTTCTCAATATGCCCGAGGCAAGCAGTGTGTCAGGGTAGAGCACAGTGCTGAGATTGGGCTACTTAGATGTTTGGAAGGCTTGGACTGGTTTGAGGATAACTTCTGTAAGTCCCCTCCTCCCACACACTCTGGGAGGAAGCCAAGATGGTTTGAGAACATTGGTTATACTGGAGAATATCAGAGTGGCATGTTAAGGTGATTCTCATTTACCCTGGGACTGGTTTGAGGTTCCCCAAAGCAGTTACCTTGCAGATCTAGCTTGCCAGCCCAGGTAATAGGGTGATGAGCAATTCAAGAGTCCTTCCCCACGAGAGACCAGGCAGAGTGTGTGGCACCAGGTCCCTCCGGAAGGGGAAGGACAGGTTCTCCCTTTCCTTTTTGCCTTGCTACCCTGCTATGTTCTTAAAGTGAGTCTGAGAGCCCCAGCTGTGACCCCTGGTTCCAAAGATGGTGATGAGGTATAGGGCTGCCCAACGTCCTTCCCATCTATCTCATGGGAGATCGAAGCCAGAGCAAAGGAAGAGGAACACGGGGCAGAGTGGGGGAGATGGTGCTATGGGGGCTACAGTTTGGCGTCTGTCTCTTCCAAGCCAGGCTCTGGTCCAAGGCACAGCCTCCCCAGGGAATGTGTCATAGAGACACAGGGTGTGTGGTGTAGGCGGGAAGTTATGGTTAGGAGAGCTGTGTGTGTTTGATATTTTTCTAATTAAATCCAAAAGGTGTCAGCTCCCCAGGGCAACGACAGCTGAGCCAAGGAGAGGACCCAGGTCTTGAGGAAAATCTAGGGGAACAGTGCCCTATTCCACAAGGCTAGGTCCAGGCTCCCTGCAGAGGTCTAAGAGCAAAGTATGAAACCCCCATCTTTGGGCCCTCAAGCAGGGCTCCCCTCCCCAGACCTTGCTGGGCTTAATGAAATGCGGAGAGGCAGACCTAAAGACCCGTCATTGCTTTTCTACCTCCACCACTAACCAGCAGTTTGGGGCCTCAGTTTCCTCACAGTCCCCTTAGTAGGGGTGCTGGTGGGGAGTGGTGAAATAGCATCATCATTTAGGGAATAAGCTTCTCAGGGTGTGGCTATTATTTTTTAAAGAGGCCGTGTGCTGAGGCCTGCCTTGGGAAGGGCGGGAGTTGGAGGGGCTCAGAACCCCCACCCCACGCCCCAGGGGTGCTGCATGGTCCTAATGTCTGTCTCTGCCCAGCCACCTCTCCCCTGACAGACAACTTCTGCACCAGCCCCCGACTAGAACACCTTCTTCCCCACAAGCTGCTAAGGACAATGCATCCCTTTGCCTGAGCCCAAAAAGCAGCTTGGGCCCTGAGCCTGTCTGGCACTGCCCCACTGAGTGGGCCAGTCCTGTGCTCTGGGGCTTCTAGACAGAATCAGGGACTCCTAGAAGGTCTTTCAGGTCTTGGAAAGCACCTCTTGGGGTGGGGGTTGGGGGATGGAGCTGGGTCTGCCCTAGGCAGCTTCCATCTTAGTGTGCCAGGCCTTAATTTGGGGCCACAGAAGGAGGTAGTCAACATCAGGGACCCATGAGAATCTGTGGGTAAAATAGCCAGAAGGGAAGGGTGGCTTAAGGAGAGAAAGAGGTTCAGCTTCTCCAGCGGTGGGTGAGGCTGCTACAGGGAGGAAGGTGGCACTGCCGCCTCCCTTCTGCATAAGGGTCTGCTCCTCTCCCAGGCCGCTGCCCCACTTCAGCTGACCGCTCAACCCCACACCGAGGCTCCCGGCAGAGCGCCCTCCCCCCGCCCCCCACTGTCCAAGGGCAAGGAAGAGGAACCCGGTGGCAAACCCCTACTCCTGGATGGATGGGCCTTACCTGAGGCGGCGCTGTCCCTGGTGGCCCCTCCGGCGAGCCGCTCCAGCACCCGGTTCAGAAGATGCTCCGGCCGCTCGGGGGCGCCCAGGGGGGCCCAGGGCGGGGAAGTCAAGGGCTCACCCGGGGACAGCTCATCAGAGGAGTACGAGGAAGGGGAGCGCAGGGGCCCCCCTCCCCCGAGCGGCCCGGGCCCCGGCACCTCCTCGAGCTGTAGCCAACAGGGTCCTCCGCTGCCGAGCTCCTCGGCGACCCCCGCCGGCTCTCCGCCTTCCTCTTCAGGGGGCGGCTCCAGCCCTGGCTCGGCGGGGGGCTCCCGGAGGAAAGCAGGGAGCAGCAGGCGAGACACGCTCTGACGCCGCTGCAGCGGCCGCAGTCCCCCGGTTGGACCGCCGCCCCCGCCAGGTCCCCCGCCCCCGCCAGGGCCGCCGCAGCTTCCCGGACCCCCGCCGGGACCTCCCGCCACCGTTCGCCCCGCCAGCTGCGACGTCTGCTTCTTCAAAAATTTCTCCAACGGCTTCATGCCCCCCCCGCCCCTCTCCTTGGGGCCGCCGGGGGACCCAGGTGTCCCAGGCGCGGGCGGGGGGGGCGGGGACACGATGCTCAGAGCCGGAGGGGCAGAGCGGAGGGCTGTGCCAGGCGCCGGACTGGGGGCCAGAGGTGCCCGAGGCTCGCTGGCCGGAGTCCAGTGGCCAGTGGCCCGGGGAGGTGCCAGAGGGAAAGAGTGCTCGCTCTTAGTGGCCCCCCATGTCGGTTGCAGCCGGCACGCGGCGCGGAGGGCTGCTAGGCTGCGGGGCCAGTGCCCCAGGCTCTGCGCTCCTGGGCCGGGCTGCGGCGGCAGAGACAGCGGGCGGAGCGCAAGGCTGAGAGAGGACGCGGCGGCGGCGGCGGCAGCGGCGGCGGCGGCGGCGGCGGCGGCTGCGCTCCTGGCCGGGGGGAAGGTGGCAGAACTGAGACCGCGCCCCCTGCTCCAGTCTCCGCCCAGTCCCCGCCCCTGCCCTTTCTGGACCCGCCCCCTGGGCCGCGCGAGGCTTGAACTTGGGCGCTGGGGCTGGCTTTGAGGGAAATAGTAAGGGGCTGAATGGGATTGGCTTCAGGGCAGACGCAGAAATTAAGGACAAAGATGATGCAGTGATTTACCAACGGAGAGTAAGTGACTCCTGGCTTGGGGCTAACAGGGGCGCTTAAGTATCATTTCAAAGAAGGAGGGCAGGTACGTGGCCTGCACAACTTGGGCTTACCTGTGCCCAGGTGAGGCTTACCAGATTGCTGATTGCGTGTCCATCACTCTCAACCCCAACAGTATGGTCTGTTGCTGTATTTGTGGTCTTTATGTTCCTTCTATAAGAAGGGCTGGAAAGGCTTGGGGTAGATTGGCATTGGCACTGGGGGAGGTGCCCATCTGCCCTTTCTGGTAGGGCACAATAGGTGGTGAGGGCCTGGCTTGCAAGAGGCAGGTACTGGCAGGCAGGTAGGAGCCAGGCAGGGAGCAGCAGGTTGTGGCAGGTCTAGTTGGGCTGAGAAGAGACAGGAGGCTGGGGGTGGGGGGGCGGGGAGGAGATGAGGAGTACAAGGGCACCTGAGCCCAACTGGCAGCAGGAGAGAGCAGGGTCGTGGAGATGAGTGACAAGCTCTAGAACTTCCAACCAACATCATTAAGCATAGAGTGCCCCTCTAGAGCTGACATGGCCATGAAGGAGGGAAAGTGGTGCCAATTTTCACTCTAAATGATCTTTATTCCTGATGCATGTGCCAGGAGCATTCTGTCCCTACGGAAACTCTAACCCAGAAGGAGGAGGTGGGTGTAGAGACACACTCAGTATAAAAACATCAAGGTTAAAGTAACAAGGTGGAGAAGTGGCACCAGGTTCCAGAGGGATTGAAGCTCCTTGGACAATGCCCCACCCCTGTTTACTGTGCAGGGACCAGGCAGGGACAGGAATGCTAAAGGCTGGGAGTGGTGGTTGAACTGAACAGGGTGTGTACTACACACATGTCACTGTGTGTGCATATCTGGTCCTATGTGTACTAGAGCATGTGTTCACAGAACTAAAGCTTTGCACACCCATCTGTTTGTGGATTTGGAAAGGGAACAGTAAAAAGGAGAGAGCAGTTTTGGCTAAGAAGCTTGAATAGAGATCCAAGTATCGGTTTGCTGGGTTCCCTTTATTGGACACCCCACTATCAATGGGGTTAAGAGGAGAAACTGGCTGGAGTGGCTACAAGCTCCCCAGGCATTTTGTGAACCAAATAAGAAGAGGAGAGGGCTCCACTCCCAGCACATGCCACAGTTACCAGATTAAGCTGGTTGCCTTGGTAACTTCCTCTCTGGGCAGGATTTGGGATTGTCGGTTAGGAAGGGGGAAGAATTGGGGAGTGTGGAGGGTGTGGAGGTTGGAAATAAGAGGCAGAGACACTTCTGGGAACTGAGAGCTGGGAGAGTAGGACCCCACCACCCCTGCAACTACTCAAAGATATTAGACAGAGACTAAGTCCAAGGACTTGAATCAGGAAGGAAAGCCAGCATTGAGTCATGGCCCTCCTAGAACAGTGGTTCTCACCCTAAGTGCACATTGGAATCCAGGGGAAATTCTCAAAAATACTGATGCCTAGGCCACACTCTTAATCAATTAAATCTTTAAGGTGAGGCCAATGTTTCTGGTATTTTTTAAAGATCCCCAAGTGGTGCTTGCTTCAGCAGAACACATACTGAAGTTGGAACTATATAGATTAGCTTGGTCGCTGCACAAGGATGATATGTAAAAGATCCCCAAGTGTTTCAAATAGCTAGGGTTGAGGATCACTGCTCCAGAGGGACAATCCAACCCGAGTGGGCTGCCAACACTGGGAGACAACTTCAAGATTTGAAGTTCCTACTGTTGTGGGTCACTCACAAGGTAACAGGCCTATGTGTTAACTCCAGACAGGATGGGGGTTGGCGTGGGAGAAATAAGGGGAGAGTGGTATGATTAACAGCTGTTGAGGGTGGCAAAGCAATTCTGAGCCCCTAAAAGGGTATGGGGCAAGGCTACCTAAAGCTGATCTGTCTGCCCTTTATACTCCCTTTCTGCCCACCAAGAGGCAAGCTGGTAGGGCAGACAACCTGGGGGCTTTGCTGAGCTTGAGTTTCTTCTCTTCTCCCTGAGCTTGTTACCAGGGCAACAAGAGAGCAATGGGATCTAACCAAGAGGCAGGGGTGAGGGGGGAAGCATCTCAACACAGTCATTCCTGCTGCCAGTAACCTACCAAGACTGGCTGGCATTCTTTGCATGATCCCAGGAAATCAGGCCCATTGTTACCCATCACCCTGTGGAGGAAAGCAAATGGACATTAAGAGGAATTAGGGACAGGGGTTAAGAGTCATGGTCCACCAGCTTAAGCAGCAGTACCAAAGGATATAGGGGGAGTCCCAACTGTTTTAAGGTAGACTAGGATGTCCATGCCCTCAGTGTACAAGGACTTGGGGTACCCAAGAATAGATGCCACCAGCTCCACATTAAAATTCAACTGCACCCCTCCACACACACCGGGATCAAACTCTGTAGTAAACTTCTACCCCACCTAGGATCTGAAAGGAAAGCTTGGAGCTGACCTGTGCACACCAGGGGCCCAGCCAGTGGCCTTGGTAACTGGCAGCATAAGCCACAGCTGATGGTCTCAATTGCTTCTCTTTACCTCAATGAAGATTGAGAGAAGCCTCACGCTTAGGCTATGGTTCTTGGTACATTAGTGCCAATGTGCCTTTACTTTTCAAGAAGAAAGCTAACCACCTGTGCCTCCCTCATCTAGGACCTGGTACAGCTGTACTGACAATGGGCACATTACTCACTGGCCAAACACTAACAAAGGTGAAAAGGATAGCTACATTTCATTAGGTTTTCTGTCCCTGACACTCCCAATCTAAGGGACTGCATGGTATTCTGGATCTATGAGGCGATGGAGTTAGGAGAAGATAACCAGTGGGGAGTACAGACACACCTGTGGGCTCCTCACCTCTCAGGGCTTCCATTTCACAAATCTTGAGTTGGCTTGAGTTGTGACTGTGGCTCTGGGGAACCAGCAAGACCTCTACTATCCCTCCCAAATCAACACTCACGCAAAACACTGGCAAAGGAGCCAAGTTTACAGTTTAAATTTTATTATCTCCAAGTCACAATGCTGATCACAAATGTGCACCCTTTAAAACAGTAACAAACAACAACAATACACATGGAGAAATTCTTGCAACGAAACACAGTGGACCAAAAGAGACAACTGTCACAGTGTCTTAAGGTCTGGGAATCTGGGCATGCTGCCCACAGGCTTGTGGAGACATCTTCAGGTTTAAGGCAAAGGGGACAGCCTACAAAAGGCACAACCATCAGCCACCCCTGGAAGAATCTCTTAGTTATTTCCTCCTCGGAGTTTACAGCTTGAGTGCCTCTCCCCACTCCCCACCCCACACCTGTGACTCAAAGAGTGGTTAGATCAGCTGCTGGAGAGAAGGAATAGAAACAGTGACATTACTTGGGGAGACACAGCCACCACCATCTCCCTCACGTTCTATAGGACTGGGACAGTGGCCAAGTTACCCCTGGCAGACGCAAGTGCTGCAGCAACAGGAATCTCTCCTGCAGAGGCAGCAGGGGAGTGGTTCAGCGCCATGGACAGGGAGGAAGAGGGGGGAACCCTTGCCCCAAAAGAGACTGGTTTCCTTAGGCCTGAAGCCCAGATGTGGTATCTTCTGTTTGCAAGGACAGGAGAACTTGGGGAAAAACAGGTAGTAACATCTAAAACACTTGAGCAGGAAAGACATGGAGAAGAGCAACCGTAAAGTACAAGGTAGACAGCTTGCTGGACAGTATCTGCCTCTAGAGAGATGCACTGGTCCACAGCAACTGGAAAGAGGGTGTCAGAGGAGGGATGGAAAGAAGAGAAGCAGGGCCCTCTAATTCCACTTACCTCAAAGACTGAGCCCTGAGGACTATATGAATACAGTCCCCTAAGATGCAAAGGCTTACTCCACTTTCCCTTTCTCACAAAAGCATCTGGTTTGCCATCTCTCTCCACTGTAGAGACTTTGCCCTCAAGTAGAGAACTGATGCCTACCACAGTACAGGGACTGATGGATGCTCAGATTCCTGAAAACAGAAGTCAAGTAGGGCTCCTAACACACACTTTGAGCTTTTCTCCACAATGAAACACTCTGTGGACAGCTCTGCTTCCAAAGGGTTAGAGGAATTGAGAATCCAAGTAAACAACAACAAAGGACAGCCAAAAATGAAAGGCCACCTCTTTGCAGGCTTGGTAGGGGAAAACTGGCTGGTAAAATTTCAATTATCTGGGATACAGGGAAAATCCAGAAGGGAAATCAGAGGAGCTAGAAAATCAGAAGAATTAACCTGTCTCATTTAAAGGCAGAGAGAGAAAGAAACTAAAAGAATAAATAGCAAGCCAGGCTTTAAAAACGAACATCTTAAGAAACAAAACAGGAAGGAGCTTCCCTGGGAGAAGACACTTGAATTTCCCAAGAAAAAAATGAAGAGTAAAAGACATGGGCTTCTAGATGTAGACCCAGAAGCCTGAGCTGGCTGGATCTCTGCTCCTCTGAGCACAGCCAACTCAAGTAAAGAGTGGAGAGGGGAGGAAGTCCACTTGTTTGTCCCTTTCTCCAACACAGCCTGTCCTCAGAGGAGGTCAGGGGTCCTTCTCATTCAGCTGCTTGCTGGTAGGAGCCACCCTATATCTTTGAAGCCCTCCTGGGAGTAAACAGCCAGTTGTATTTCTCTTCTTTCCTGGGTTCTCTAACAGTGGTGGGGGAAAAGGGAAGAATCATCAAAGCATTAGCTGTTTTCAAAAAACCACATTTCTAAATAATGTGTTTTAAAATAAAGTCCCTAACAAATCAACAACAAAACCCCCATGGTCTTTCTTGGTGACCTTTAAAATTAGCTCTGCTACAAACAACTCAAATTTAGATTTCCCCTTTCCTTAAAAAAGAATATCCTCCTGCATTTTTTCTTTGCAGCTTCCCAAATGAAATTCCACCAAGTTAACAATGATTTCTGCTTCAACCCTGCTCAGTGCATTTGCAAAACAAAGCAGCTGGCCAATTTTGAGACTCCTGTAAGCTTCCCCATAAGATATCTCGTGATTACAACTTGAAGCATTAATTAGGGGATTGTTAAGCAAGTAACCATGAGCATTAGTTTTAAGAATTTATAAGAATCGGGGCACCTGGGTGGCTCAGTTGGTTAAGCGACTGCCTTCAGCTCAGGTCATGATCCTGGAGTCCCAGAGTTCCACATCAGGCTCCCTGCTCAGCAGGGAGTATGCTTCTCCCTTTGACCCTCCCCCCTCCAATGCTTGCTCTCTCTCTCTCAAATAAATAAATAAAATCTTAAAAAAAAATTATGAGAATCATAGTACATATATACTTACTTTTGCATGATGTTTGATTTAAAATATTTAGAAACTCCTATTAACTGGAACCCCTGCTTACAACCTGAAATAACAAAGTCAGAATTTGTGACCAGTCATTAAAAAAACCAACCGACCAACCATGGAGACACACTCAGAAAAGGAGAGAAATCTTCTAGGAGAAAGGAAAGCCCACTGATGCTGGAAGCAGCTCTCATACCTCAGGTGGTGGGGGCTTGATGGTGACCGGCTGAGGAGTTCTCCGGGGTGGGGAGGGCTTTGGTTGCACCTGCTGCTGGGCGGGGTTATAGTAGGTCACTCCTCCATATACCTGTGATGGGGCCTGCGACCCCAATAAGGTAGAAGGAAAAAAGTTAGGGATAAATTCACCTAAACTAGGATGAACAGGAAACATAATTCAGGTACAAAAATAAATGTACTGAGAAATTTCATAAATCTCTAAGCTGCTCCCCTTTAAAATAAGTGACTGTTCATTTCTGCCTTACTATATCCTAATTATGTTCTGGTTAGTACTTCTTCAAAGTACTACTTAGCTTTCTCTGATTCCTACCATCAACTGAAAAATGGAAGAGGCTGAGCTCAATGGTGACACTTCACACACCGGATGGTGTCAACCTGTTGGGAGTTAAGCAGTACAGGGAGGGTAAGGATAATACAGCTTCTCTGTTCAACTGAATAAACAGCAGACATGGCCACCTAAGACATACTGAAGCACTTGAATGAAACACCATTAAAGAAACAGAAGAGGGCACCTAAGTGGCTCAGTCTGTTAAGCAACTGCCTTCATCTCAGGTCATGATCCCAGGGGCCTAGGATCGAGTCCCATGAGTCTGCTTCTCCCTCTTCCCCTTCCCCCTGCTTACATTTGCACATTCTCTCTCTCAAATAAATAAAATATTTAAAAACAAACAAACAAACAAAAGAGAATAAACAGATGATGGGCATTACATAAGCTGCATTTCCAGCTCCTGACCACCAAGAGGCATCCTGGCGCCACATGTAAAATCAGTGGCAATGAAATGTTCTCTCAAATTCCTTGGGCATTCTCCCCATGCCACATGTTTGTCTGATTTAAAGGATGTGTACCTAGAAAAATCTGCTCATCAGCCATCTTACCTGCGTATTAGGATACAGATGAGGCGGCGGTGGGGGAGGCAGTGCCCCTGGAGCATAAGGGTAACTGGGATTACCAAAGTTCATGACGCCTGGAGCAGAAAAGTAAGTAGGAGCAAGCAACTGCTGAGGTGGTGGCTGCCCTGGAGACATGGACACTGGTGGGGGATAGAGGCCCGGATTGGGCAGAGGTGCCGCAGTCTGGTGGGGATGTAAACCTGGACAGGAAGAGGAAAACAAAATCCGAAATAGAGGACAGCACCATTTCCATGGGATGGCTTGGCTGCCCTGCTCAGCACAGACTCAGGATGGAAGTCCTCAGGATGGACCCAAGAGGAGACTGTTGCCCAAGCAGCCAGAGTGGCTAGCCTTGTGAGTAACCAGCACAGAATTCAGGAGGATGGAGTCTGTGTAGCCCCCAACACATATTCTCATGTACTGGAAGCATACAAGCAGAGGGGCAAAGCTTACCTGGGTGGGGAAGGTGCATTTCTGGCTGCACAATCATGCCCTGGGGAGGCAGTGGGGCAGGGCTGTCACCATGGGTATAGATTGGTCCCTGGAACTGCACTGTAAGATATCACATTGGGACTCTCATAAACCCTCACTCTTTATATCACATGGACAAATCTCCTTGTCCCCCAAGCCCTTTAAAAGATGTTTGCAATTTTCCACGTGAAGAAAACAGCAGCCAGACAATGTCTGATAACCACTGTGAGAAGTCAGAAGACAAACTCAGGAGGCAAGAGGCTAGTCTCTTAGTTTACTTCACGCTGCCAAGAAAGGTGCCCCAATAATAAGAAAAAACTCACGTGGATCATAGTAATGTCCCTCCATGATACTGATGTGCACAGGAGGAGCAGGGGGCTCTGGCACAGGTCTTTGCCGCTGAGATGAATAGCGTTTGGCTCGCCCACCCTGGACACCCTGAAATAAACAGGTCTGAGCAAAAACACTCCCAGAGAGCTGACTCTCTTATCAAGTCCCACCCTCCTTCAGGTGCTGCAAAACACACACCTGGTACATGGCACATGCATTTGCAAAATGAGGGGTGCCTGACTGGCCCAGTCAGAAAAGCATGCAACTCTTCATCTTGGGGTTGTGAGTTTGAGCCCCATATGGGTGTAGAGATTACTTAAATAAAGAAAAAAAATTAAAAAAAAAAAAAAGAGTAGGAGCGCCTGGGCTTAGTAGGCTAAGCGTCCAACTTCTGATTTTGGCTCAGGTCATGATCTCAAGTCAAGAGATTGAGACCCACATCAGGCTCTGCGCTGGGCTGAGCGTGGGGAACTGCTTAGGTTCTCTTTCTCCCTCTCCCTCTGCAATGCTCCCCCACCCCTTGCTCTGCACTCTTTCTCTTAAAAAAAAAGGAAAGAAAGAAAGGAGGATTTGCAAAATGAATTGAAAGACCAATGAGAAACATCAAGATCTAAACCTGGGTCCTGCTACCCTTTCTGGAGAGCCAAATTAAAAGAAATATGGGGGGGCGCCTGAGTGGCTCAGTGGGTTAAAACCTCTGCTTTCAGCTCAGGTCATGATCCCAGGGTCCTGGGATCGAGCCCCACATTCGGCTCTCAGCTCAGCTGGGAGCCTGCTTCCCTCTCTCTCTCTGCCTGCCTCTCTGCCTACTTGTGATCTCTGTCTGTTAAATAAATAAATAAAATATTAAAAGTAAATAAATAAATAAAAAATAAAAGAAATATGGGTAAATCAATGAAACACTGACTCCCAAAATGTTATCTTAGTTTAAACAACAAACAGCTGTTGCATGCAGCCCCCACCCCCAACTACTCCCTTTCCTTTCTGTACCATTTCTTCCATCCGGTTAAACTGAGGTGGAGGTCCTGCTCCCATATGTATATGGTTGGGCATACCTGTGACACAGCAGAAAAAAAAAGTCATGGCTGAAGAGCAGATAGGTATGAGTGGGACTAAAGAGAACATCAATAAAATGACAAGTTTAAGAATACAACATTCTTCTTTTAAACTGACAAAATTCCTTTTAAAGTATCTCTGCAGTCGCCTGGGTGGCTCAGTGGGTTAGGCCTCTGCCTTTGGCTCAGGTCATGATCTCAGGGTCCTGGGATAGAGCCCTGCATTGGGCTCTCTGCTCAGCAGGGAGCCTACTTCCCCCTCTCTCTGCCTGCCTCTCTGCCTACTTGTAATCTGTCAAATAAATAAATAAAATCTTTAAAAAAAACAAAACAAAACAAAACAAAAATAATAATGAAGTATCTCTGCTTCCTGTCAATACCAGCATTTGGAAATTTGCCCCTACTGTACGCAAGCTGAGTACAGCAATAAAAAGCCTTTGAATGTGGGAAAAAAAGGACTTCAAATGAGAAAATGCAATTTTCCCACTAAATATTTCCTGGTACAGAATCCCTGGGAGGTTATAATCAGCACAGTCCATTATCAAACATATTGAAAAATCTCAGCCCTAGTTTGAGAAACAACTAGACATTCTGTGAATCTGCCCAGTTGTTCTTGGCCAGAGAGTTCTAGGCTGGAAATCTGGGAAGATACTCCTCTCTGGCTGAAAATGACTCAGGACAAAAAAGGGTATTTTTGAGATTGTCTTCCAATGGTAATAAGATACCAGTAGAAGGGTATACTCCTCATCCTACGATCAACTCCAGGTCCAGTTTAGGCTACACTGGTTTTTGGTACTCAAAAATCATGCACACCAGAGAAGAATGCTGAAATTCCCAGTCCAGGGGCGCCTGGGGTGGCTCAGTAGGTTAAGCCTCTGCCTTCGGCTCAGGTCATGATCCCAGGGTCCTGGGATTGAGCCCCACATCGGGCTCCCTGCTCAGTGGGGAGACTGCTTCCCCCTCCCTCCCTCTGCCTGCCTCTCTGCCTACTTGTGATCTCTCTGTCAAATAAATAAATAAAATCTTGAAAGAAAGGAAGAAAGAAAGAAAGAAATTAATTCCCAGTCCAAATAAGGATTTCCAATTTTTTTTTTTAAAGATTTTATTTATTTATTTGACAGAGATCACAAGTAGGCAGAGAGGCAGGCAGAGAGAGATAGGAGGAAGCAGGCTTCCCGCTAAGCAGAGAACCTGATGCAGGGCTCGATCCCAGGACCCTGGGATCATGACCTGGGCTGAAAGCAAAGGCTTTAACCCACTGAGCCACCTAGGCACCCCGAGGATTTCCAATTTTTAAGTTCAAATCAGATTTCAGAAACTAAGGAAAAGATCCTTTGATCTACCTGACTGGAGGGAGACAAAGACAGATGGGTAAGAGCCATGGTAAATAGGTCCCAGCTTCTAGAACTATGCTGTCCATTGTGATATCCAGTAGCCACATGTGATTATTTAAATCTCAGTTAATTAAAAGTTCAGTTCCTCAGTCACTCTGGCCATATTACAAACATTCAAAAACTTCTGACACTATGAATGTTCTACAGGGCAGCCTAGTTCTACATTAAGGAATTCCTTTAGGCTTCCCTTTCAAAAAGAGACTAGACAATTCTCATCCAAATTCAAGTAAGTAATTCTCTGCCTTCAAACATTCAACCATTAGCTCATATGATAAGAACATTGCCACCTTCTTCCAACTTTTCCTACAGAGAATGGATAAAAGATTCTGCATGCAGGAGCTCCACATTGATGACTAGTCAGGTAATAGTAGGCCAAGCAGTAGGGGTAGTCTTGGGTAACAGATAAAACTTCTCTGAGGTCTTTGGATGAATATACCCACGAATCCGTTTCTTTCAGTTAATGAGAACAAAGATATTTGTCAGACCCCATATCCCTGAGACCTAAATCCCATGCCCATAAGCCCAATGATGCACAGGGAAAAAAGCTAGTCACTAAGCCTAAAGTACCTACCCCGAAGCTCACGTGGTTGCAGGAATGAAGGCTGCCCAGGACTCCAATTCTGTTCTGTTATATTTAATTGTGCCACGTCTTGCTCAAGTCCACTTGTTGTAGAATCCACTGGAGCCTCCCAGTTTCCAGTCTTAGCAGGTGGAGGAGGGGTTGTTTCTGGGACTTGAGGTGCTGGGTTTAGCCCTTCGGGTGGAGGGGGCACCTCCTCTGCAACCTTGACTGCATCTCCAGCTTTGATTCTGGTTCTTCTTGCCCGGGAGTAGGATTTCTTCTCAACAGGCCTGTCAGGGGCTGGTGGTGCAGTGTCGGGAGCAGCAGCTGGTATCTCTGAGGCCGCCTCTTCCTTCTCGGGACTGCCAAGTACTTGAGCATCAGCTTCTGGAGATGGGTCCCGCACAGGAGTCTGCTCTAGGCGCCGTGATCGGTAACTGTTTTCATGTTTAACAGTCTCACCAGACCGACCACCATGCTGCCCACCAGCCTCCATAGGCCTAAAACCAGCACGACCTTCCTTGAAGCCCCCAGATCGAGAGTAATTCCTGGGGGCAGACATTCGGCCAGTCCCTGCAGCATTCCTATTGATAAATGTCCTTGGTGGTAGGGTGCCCCCAGGACCCTGGTGGCGATGGGACTTGTTTGGTCGCTCAACAATCCAGTTTGGATCTCTTTGTGGAGGACTCCCAAACCTGAATAAATGGAACGACAAAAGTCTTAAGAAAAGAAATAATAAGAGAGACTACTAAACTGAGGGTCAGGGAGACTTCCCATATTCTTCATCCACTGAATTACAGGCTGGAATGGCATTTTAAAAAGCAGAGTTCTGGGGCACGTGGGTGGCTCAATGGGTTAAGCCTCTGCCTTCAGCTCGGGTCATGGTCTCAGGGTCCTGGGATCCAGCCCCGCATAGGGCTCTCTGCTTAGCCAGGAGCCTGCTTCCCCATCTCTCTCTCTGACTGCCTCTCTGCCTACTTGTGATCTCTCTCTTGTCAAATATATAAATAAAATCGTAAAAATAAACAAACAAACAAATAAACAACAGAGTTCTTTCTACAAATATAAACAGTATAAACCAAAACTTTCTCACCTAGGCTTCCGGATTCTTCGGGGTTTGATGTCATCGGGATCGTGAGCTGAGCGGATATCATAGCCATAAAGGGCAATGAGCTCCTGTCGGGACTTTGGAGCTTGTTCATCTTCCCGGAACTTGTCATGTTCCCAGCGACCCTCATCCTTCCAGAGCTTTCGCTGACGCCCCTTGGGTCTGGATAAAACCGGGGAGAAGTATCTTAGATAGGCAGACTCTGCCAAGTAAAGACGTACACACAAAAAAAAGGTTGGGCAGAGAAACAGGAAAAACTTCACTGGTCTCCCCATCTTCCCAGATGGAGCGCACAAAACCAAGAGTGAATCACAGCATCACAGGGCCTGCTGGGCTCAAACAGAACAGGTACAGAAACAAGGAGAGACTACCTCAAACTACTTGGCACCCTGGAAACATCTCTTGCTTGTAAAGCAGCTTACATAAGTACTTCATGTCCCAGAGGCTTGAGCCTCAGACTAAGGAAGGCAGTGAAGTATGTATCCGGATCCCAGCTCCTCCACCAAGAGTGACCAAAGATCCTAAGCCTCACTTTCCTCATTTGTACAAAAAGGACAATCATAATAACCTTAAGGCACTGTGAGCAGTAAATCAGCATAGTGCCTGGCCTATAGTAAGCACTAAATATGTACTACACAGTAGCAACAAGAGGCTGTTACCTGACTTCCTCCTCCTGCGTCTGTCCTCGAAGATCATGCTCAAAGAAAAGCCCTTTCCGGGGTATGTATGCTGGGTTCTTCCGATCTTCATCATCATCCAAGTGCTTAGGGCCCTTTTTACCCACTTTGTTCTCCACAGGTTCTGTGCTCTCCTAGAAAACAGATAAAGGGCTCCTTATTCTCTCCAAGGTTAAGAGCCCTTATCTGACCCCCAAAGTGGAGGCCTTTGGTGGACACTGACCTGTCCATCCCCACTCTGCCTCTCTCCAGTCACAGTGCCTTTGGTGTCCGGCTTGTCTTCTCCCTTCTCTTCTTTTGCTGAAGAATTAGCAGCATCATTGGCTTCTGATTTCAGCTCCACTTTGGAGTTTTCCTCTTCACTGTATTCCCCTTCTTCACCCTGAAAAAAAGTTACCCTGTCAGTTCAAAATGGTGCATTTTTTCCCCATTCTTTAGGTAAACATTTTCTAATGGGGTGCCTGGGTGGCTCAGTGGGTTAAAGCCTCTGCCTTCAGCTCAGGTCACGATCCCGGAGTCCTGGGATCGAGCCCCACATCGGGCTCTCTACTCAGCGGGGAGCCTGCTTCCTCCTCTCTCTCTCTCTCTGCCTACTTGTGATCTCTGTCAAATAAATAAAATAAAATCTTTAAAAAAAAACATTTTCTAATGAAATTTTAATATAATGTAAGAATTAAAAACGAACATACCAATACTCTGACTAAAATTTCTGAAGGATGGGGCACTTAAAAAAAGCACAATAGAAGAAATATACGTACATACATTTATACAGATCCATATAAGTTTTCCAGGACATGGAAGGAAATGTTAACACTGGTAGCCTCTGGGGAAGGAGCCCAGGAAATATGAAAGGGAGGCTTTAAACTGCCTAGCATACAGAAGGAGACCTATCTTTGTTGATAATTTCTCTCCATCTTCATGGATTGTTTCTTAAACATGCAGGGCCTAAAAACTACACATCAACTCAAGTAGTGAATTCTTCCATTTCAAAATGGCTTAGGCAGATTCTCAACCTTTTAGATTATGTGGACCTTCTTTTTAGGCTCTAAAACTTTCATGGATCTCCATTAGACAATAACTTGGTATAATATCCACTGACTGAAAAAACATATGACAAACAACTACTAATGCATTAATTTATACATTCAAAAACAGTAGTGCATAAAGGTGGGAGATGTAGATTTAGTCTATCAATAATAAGCTGAACTAGTGAACTTGCAAACTCTTTGTAATAACACTATGATTTCTCAAGGCACTATTTACTCTCAAATAGGGAAACAGTGGCTTACATTTTTTTTTAAAGATTTTATTTATTTATTTGACAGAGAGAAAGAGATCACAAGTAGGCAGAGAGGCAGGTGGGGTGGGGGAAGCAGCCTCCCTGCTGAGCAGAGAGCCTGATGTGGGGCTCGATCTCAGGACCCTGAGATCATGACCTGAGCTAAAGGCAGAGGCTTAACCCACTGAGCCACCCAGGAGCCCCTGTATGATTTTATTTGAGTGAGAGCAGAGCGAGCAAGAGAGAGAATAAGAGCAGGGATGAGGGGCAGAGGGAGAGGGACAAGTGGATTCCCCACTGGGCAGGGAGTCTAATGTGGGGGATCCTGAGATCATGACCTGAGCCAAAGGCAGATGCTGAGCCGACTGAGCCACCCAGGTACCCCTACCCATACCTTTTTTTTTTTTAAGTTTTTTTAAAAAGACCTTATTTATTTGAGAGAGAGAGAGAATTAGAGAGAGACAGAGAGCATGAGAAGGGGGAGGGTCAGAGGGAGGAGCAGACTCCATGACGAGCAGGGAGCCCGATGCGGGACTCCATCTCCCAGGACTCCAGGATCATGACCTGAGCCAAAGGCACCTGCTTAACCAAATGAGCCACCCAGGTGCCTTACCCATAGCTTTTAAATAACCAAGCACCCTTGATTCCTCCCATGTCCCCTCAGTCAAAAGAGTCATCCCTCTCCTTGACATGGGGATGGGTGGGCAGTAATCCTTTACTTCCTATGTTCTCTGCATGTTCTAAAGACAAAACTGCAAGTCTTGTTCGATATGCATATGTGACTTTAATTCATTAGTCCCCACCAAACACACTTACACACACACAGACTGAATTCAAACATCTTAAAATAGTATTAGCATGATTAATGAGAGAACTTTGTTTTATGCTCTATCCCCTCCAGTCCATGGTGGAATGTCAAATGAGGCAACTCTTTTATTCCAAATGAGAAACTAATTTTATTTCCAGGGCAGGATAGAAAGATACAAACAGGGTAATGCTGAGGAGACTACAAATTAAGAGTCAAAATCTGGCACCTACTGAAGCCAAAAGGTGCTACCCCAAGATCACACTGCTTTGGCCAAGGGCTGACACCAAAATCCTTTCCAGAGATAAACTCCCCCACTGCTGATTTTACCATCAATGAATGCTCTTCCCAACTCTGAAGTTTAGCTCTCCCCTAAAGCAACTGCTTCCCTGGTACCATTCTCACACAGAAGTTTTAGCCCATTCTTTCATTCCCTACATATCTCAAGAGTATGAGGTAGAGTTCTTATCTTCCTCATTCTCAGTATCTCCTCCCGATCTAAGTTCTCCAGCCTCACTTTAAACTCCTAATCCCATGAAGCTCCTGTCACCTAACCATCCCTCTATGCCTTGCATCAGCCCACCCTGCCACTGACCCAGAAGACTGGCAAGATGCTCACAGTCTTCACCTCTGCTACAGGCATCTGTTTCCATGGCCACACTCCAGACAAGTCATATCTGGAACTGCTATACATTTCTTTTTTTTTTTTAAAGTATGCCCCACACCCAACATGGGGCTTGAACTCATGACCCTGAGATCAAGAGTGGCATGCTCTGCTCACTGAGTCAACCAGGAGAACCCTCCTTTACATTTTATTTAACTTACTTTATTTATTTATAAAGATTTATTTATTGAGAGAGAGGGAAAGCACAAGCAGGAGGGGCAGGGAGAGAGAGAGAGAATCTCCATCAGATTCCATGCTGAGCATGGAGCCCAATGTGGGGCTCCATCTCACATCCCTGAGATAACTACCCGAGCTGAAACCAAGTGTCAGGACACTTAACTGTGCCATCCAGGCACCCCATACATTTCATTTTTATGCTGTATGTTTTTTAAAAAGTAGACCTGCCTCTCTTTAAAAACTCTTAAATACGCCTTTGATCAAAACTGCCACATGCAAAAAACTGACCTTAGACTCTTACCTCACCCCATATATAAAAATTAACTCAAAAAATGGTGGCACAGTCAGTTAAGCATCCAACTTTTGGTTTTGGCTCAGGTGGTAATCTCAGGGTTGTGAGACTGACCCCCCTTTAGGATCCATGTTCTATGAGGAGTCTGCTTAGGCCTCTCTCTCCCTGGTGGCTCAGTTAAGCATCTACTTTTGGCTTAGGTCATGATCCTAGGGTCCTGGGATCAAGCCCAGTTTATCGGGCTCCCTGCTCAGTAGAGAACTTGCTTCTCCCTCTCCCTCTGCCTGCTGCTTACCCCCTCCCCCTGCTTGTGCTGTCAAAGAAATATATAAAATCCTTAAAAAAAACTCTCTCTCCCTCTATCCCTCCCCACTGCCTGCACACATGCTGTTTCTCTCTCTCAAATACATCTTAAAAAGAAAAATTAAGGGCATCTGGGTGGCTCAGTCGGCTAGATGTCTGCTTTCAGCTCAGGTCATGATACCAGAATCCTGGGATTGAGCCCCAGTCAGGATCCCCACTCAGTGGGGAGTCAACTTCTCCCTCTCCCTCTCCTCCCACTTGTGCTCTCTTTCTCAAATAAATAAAATCTCAAAAAAAATTTTTTTAACTCAAAATGGATCAAAAACCTAAATATAAGAGCTAAAACTATAGAACTCTTACAAGAAAACATAGGAGTTAATCTTCATGACTCTGGTTTTGGCATGGATTCAGAAAAGCCTTCTTAGGGCATCAAAAGCAAGAACAAAAAGAAAAACCAGATACATTGGACTTTATAAAAATTGAAACCTGACACCATCAAGAAAGTAAAAAGAAAACCCACAGAATAGGAAAAAAAGATGTGCAAATCATGTATCTGATAAGGAACTTTTATCTAGAATATTTTATTTTTATTTTTAAAAATTTTATTTATTTGACAGAGATCACAAGTAGGCAGAGAGGCAGGCAGAGGCAGAGAGAGGGGGGAGCTCTCTCTCAGAGAGCAGAAAGCCTGACACGGGACTCTATCCCAGGACCCTGAGATCATGACCTAAGCCGAAGGCAGGTGCTTAACCCACTGAGCCACCCATGCGCCCTTATCTAGAATATTTTATAAAGAATTCTTACAACTCAAGGGAATCTGGGTGGCTCAGTGGGTTAAGCAACTGCCTTCGGCTCAAGTCATGATCCTGGAGTCCAGGGATCAAGTTTGGCCTCGGGCTCCCTGCTTGGTGAGGAGTCTGCTTCTCCCTCTAACCCTCCCCCTTCTCATGCTCTCTCTTTCTTTCTCTCTTTCCCTCATTCTCTCTCAAATAAATAAAACCTTAAAAAAAAATCCTTACAACTCAATTACAAGACAGCCCAATTAAAAAATGGACAAAGTATCCAAATAGGCATGTTTTCCAAGGAAGATACACAAATGGAATATAACAGAAGGAAAACTGCTCAACATCATTAGTCATCAGGGAAGTGCAAATCAAAATGAGGCACCATTTCATACTTACTAGGATGGCTAGAATCAAAAAGTCAAGGCAAGAAAATTACATGCTGGTGAGTACACGAACAAACTGGAATTTCCACATATTGCTGTTGGGAATGTAAAATGGTGCAGCTGCTTTGGAAAACAGTTGGACAGTTCCTCAGACAATTAAATATAGTTACCATGGGGCACCTGGGTAGCTCAGTGGATGAGGCATCTGACTTTGGCTAAGGCAGTGATCCTGGGATCAGGTCCTACTTTAGGCTTCTCACTTGGTGGGAAATCTGTCCCTCTCCCTCTGCCCCTCCCCCTTCTCATGCTTGCTCTCTCTCTCTCTCTCTCAAATAAATAAATGAAAAGTAATCTTTGGGGCACCTGGGTGGCTCACTTGTTAAGTGACTGCCTTTAGCTCAGTTAATGATCCCAGGGTCCTGGGATCAAGCCCCACATCAGGCTCCCTGCTCAACAGGAAGCCTGCTTTCCCTCTCCCCTTCCCCCAGCTTTCCCTCTCCCCTTCCCCCAGCTTATGTTCCTGCTCTCACTGTGTCTCTGTCAAATAAATAAAATCTTAAAAAAAAAAAATATTTGAGGGAAAAAAAGATTTAAAAAAGAAAAAAATTACCATATGACTCAGCGACTCCATTCCTAGATATATAGCCAACAGATGAAAACACACATCCACACAAAAAATTATACACTAATATTTATAGTAATGTTATTCATAATACATAAAAAAATAGAAACCCAACATCCATCAATGAATGAACTGATAAAGAAAATGTGGTATACCCATACAATGTGATGTTACTCAGCCATAAAAAGGAATTAAGTGCTGACACTTGGTATAACATTGATGAAAATTGTGAAAACATAATGTTAAGTGAAAGAAGCCAGTCATAAAAGTCTACATATTATGATTCCATTCATATGGAAGGCCAAGATAGGAAAATTCCTAGACACAAAAAGTAGATGTATAATTGCTTAGGGACCAGGGGATGAGGATGGAGGAACTAAGGGGCAGGAGAAGTAACAGCTAAAGGATACAGGTTTTTTTCAAGATTATGAAAATGTCCTGAAATTAATCATGGTAATAACTGCATATATCTATGTATATACAAAAAAAGCCACACTGTGCATTTTACGTTTTAAATAACTGTACATTTTAAATAAACTGTATGTACACTTTAAATAAATTGTATGGTATGCAAATTATATCTCAATAAAGCTGCTTAAAAACAAACAAACAAACCTGCCTAGGGGCCCCTAGCTGTCTCAGCCTGTAGAGCATACGATTCATGACTGATCTCAGGGTCATGAGTTTGAGGCCCGTGTTGGAGAGTACAGTTTATTCATTTTTTAATTTTTGAAATACTTTATTTGCTCATTTGACATAGAGAGAGTGAGAGAGCACAAGCAAAGGAAGCAGCAGAGGGAGAGAGAGAAACAAGCTCCCCACTGAGCAGGGAGCCAGACCTGCGGCTTGATCCCAGGACCCCAGAGATCATGATCTGAGCTGAAGGCAGATGCTTAACTGAGCTACCCAAAAGCCCCTAAAGTTTACTTTAAAATAAACAAAAACACCAAAAAACCCCTGCCTTTTACTCCTATTCTTACTCACTTATTCTCTCATCTCCAACTTAAGATATCCATTCCTTTGACCTGTCCACCTTCTCCCTATCAGTCTTATTCCACACTTTCCTTTTTTTGAACTTTCCTCTCTCTTTAGTCTCCATGGCCTATTCATTTCAATCACTACTAAATTCCAATCACCAAGTTCCTTGCCACTCCCCTGTGCTCAGGACCGAATCAACTCAAATGTCTGCCTTTTTTGTCTACAACCAGACTACTAATCATCAATGCAGGGATTTTTTAAAAAAGGTCATATAACCTCACAACCCCAACTACTTGCCACCTCCAACCTCAACTACTTAAACCTCCTTTAGTCTGAAAATTCCTCCCCTGATCCTCCCTCCACAAACTTCCCTACTCGATGTTTTTCCTTCTATTTCATAAGGAAAACAAAATGAAGAAGAGAATAGCAGTTTCCTCCCCCCATACCTTTCCTTCCCACCTCTCTATAATTACAAAAGAAAATGTTTCCCTTGGCTGTTTCCTATTTCTTTTCATAAAGTCAATCAAGGACACCAGTACACTTATTATCTACTGCCTCTCTTTTCTTTCCCTTTCCACTCATTCCTTCAATTTTTAACCATACCTGATTCTCCAATGTGAAAAAAATAACCACCAAAACCTCTCCTGACCTCATAGTCTTCTTTCCAGCCACCATCTCTCTAGCCTCCTTTACACAGTCAAGTCTCTTAAAAAAAAATTCTCTTGGAAGATTCTGGGAAAATGGCAGCAGCATAGGGTTTTTTAAATTAATTACTTTTATTAACATATAATGTATTATTTCCCCCAGGAAATACACATTACACAAAAACACAGACCAGGGGTACAGGTCTGTGAATCATCAGGCTTACACATTTCACGGCCCTCACCATATTACATACCCTTCCCAATGTCCATAATCCAACTACCCTCTCCATACCCACCTCCCCCAACCAACCCTCAGTTTGTTTTGTGAGATTAAGAGTCTCTTATGGTTTGTCTCCCTCCTGATCCCATCTTGTTTCATTTTTACCTTCCCTACCCTCCAAACCCCCACCCTGCCTCTCAAATTCCTCGTTATCAGGGAGATCATATAATTGTCTTTCTCTGAATAACTTATTTCACTTGGCATAATACCCTCTAGTTCCATCTACGTCGTTGCAAAAAAATCCTTTTTTTTAATTCTTTTTTTTTTTTAAGATTTTATTTATTTGACAGACAAAGATCACAAGTAGACAGAGAGGCAGGCAGAGAGAGGGGGGGAAGCAGGCTCCCTGCTGAGCAGAGAGCCCGATGCGGGGCTTGATCCCAGGACCCTGGGATCATGACCTGAGTTGAAGGCAGAGGCTTTTACCCACTGAGCCACCCAGGTGCCCCAAGATTTCATTTATTTTGATGGCTGCATAATATTCCATTGTATATATATACCACACCTTCTTTATTCATTCATCTGTTGATGGACACCTAGGTTCTTTCTAGAGTTTGTTATTGTGGATATTGCTGCTATAAATATTTGAGTACATGTGCCCTTTCGGATCACTACATTTTTATCTTTAGGGTAAATACCCAGTAGTGCAATTGCTGGGTTGCAGGGTAGCTCTATTTTCAACTTTTTGAGGAACCTCCATGTTGTTTTCCAGAGTAAGCAGCATAGTTTTTGACCCCTTCAAATCTCCATATGAAATGAGGGCTTCTACACAGCAAAATCAAAGTCCTAATTTAAACCCTTTTAAAACAACATTTATAACAAAACTAGGTTACAAAGTATCCCCCAGACACCAAATTATGAGTACACAGGAATAAAGCACCAAGAGCCATAAGACCTGCATCAGACTGGTGTCCGTTAGAGAACCAAGTAGCAAACGAACTGAGAACAGGAGAACCCTGAACTAATCAACAGGTATTTGACAGAAAGCTAAACTAAGACAAAAAGTTGCAACTAGGTCGGATCTTAGTATCTCCAATAGCATTTGAGTGTGAGACTCCTCCAGTAAGAAGCTCTGAAAGGGCTAGAGCTGTCTCTCCCCTCTGAAATCTTGCAACTGACAGGACTCTCTTCTAGATAGGGTCCCACACCAAAGAAAAACTTGAGAGAAGGATCAAATTGAGGAGGGAGCAAGAGGAATGAAGAGAAGCTACAAAACATGTCGGGAAAGGGAATGAGAGCAGGAAATCTCAGAAAGCAAGCCATGTTTTCTTTTTAAAGACTACAGGAAAACAACAGAAAAAAGAGCTCTATGAAGTTAGAAAAAGCTACTGTGAGCCACGCTTCCTTCAAACAGATCAGGAAAACTAATTTTACATAAACATCGTAATAGAAAAATACAGAGATCAAATCCCATGTAAAGTTATCATAAGAAAGAAAAAATAAGTAGAAGAGCATTCCTATAAACAAACCATGCCAGAGAGACAGGCTCCTATCATATAAAAATTATGACTCCTATTCCAAAATGAGCTAAAAAGACATTAAGAAAATTATGTAGCATGAAAGAACATCAATCAGAATGAGAAAAACTCAAAAATGAAATGAAAGAACTAAGAAGGTATTAGAAATGGAAAGAAAAATCATTTCAAGGGCGCCTGGGTGGCTCGGTGGGTTAAGCCTCTGCCTTCAGCTCAGGTCATGATCTCAGGGTCCTGGTATCGAGGCCCAAATAGGGCTCTCTGCTCGGCAGGGAGCCTGCTTCCCCCTCTCTGCCTATTGGTGATCTCTCTCTCTGTCAAATAAATAAATAAAATCTTTAAAAAAGAAAAAGAGGGACACCTGGGTGGCTCAGTTGGTTAAGCGGCTGCCTTCAGCTCAGGTCATGATCCCAGTGTCCTGGGATCGAGTCCCACATCGGGCTCCTTGCTCGGCAGGGAGCCTGCTTCTCCCTCTGCCTCTGCCTGCCTCTCTGTCTGCCTGTGCTCGCTCTCTCTCTCTCTCTAATAAATAAATAAAATCTTAAAAAAATAAAAAAGAAAAAGAAAAATCATTTCAAATACAAAGTCTAAAACTAGAAGAAACAGGGGCACCTGGGTGGCTTAGTGGGTTAAGCCTCTGCCTCAGCTCAGGTCATGATCTCAGGGTCCTGGGATCAAGCCCCGAGTCAGGCTCTCTGCTCAGCGGGGAGCCTGGTTCCCCGCCCCCGGCCCTCTCTCTGCCTGCCTCTCTGCCTACTTGTGATCTTTCTCTCTGTCAAATAAATAAATAAAATCTTTTTAAAATAAATAAATAAAAAATAAAACTAGAAGACACACAAATCCATTTTAATCGGGTTCACAAGGTATTTTAGGATTTGGACTCACTCACTTAGCACCAGTCACACTAAACTTTTTATACCCTCCAACTTGTCATGCCGTCCATCCCTTCAAGATCTTCTAACCAGACAGTGTTCCCTCTGCTCACTCCCACTCACCTTTCAAGTCCCTATTTTAACATCTCATCCTCTAAGCATTTCCAAACAGGTAGTTGGCTACCTCTGCCATGTGCTCCCAAAACACTTTATGCTTCTGGTATTTTGACACTTACCAAACATTACTGTAATAACTTGTTTAATTGTCTGTCTTCCCCCAAAATGCAAATTTGGGGAGAACCATGTCTTTTATTTCAGGGCCTAGGCAACTCCTGGCACAGAGCAGGTACATAACGAAGAAAAGGAACAAGTAAATCCCTTCATGATCTGGCCCCTTTTCACTGATTTGCCTTTATTTCTGGTATCCATCCTGTCCCAGCAATGTTCCAGCTACACAACACTACTTTCAAGTTTCCAAATAACCAGTCTTCTCTCCTGTGTCTGGACTTTCACAGCTGTTGTTCCCTCTGCCTATAACATGACCTGACTAACTCCAGCTTATTCTTTCTGATTGCCTAAGATGGATTCAGCACTCAGCCATTAATACCCTACTTAACTCTATCCCAAGCAGCTGTCACATCATATAACTGTCTGCATGTTGATCTCACTTCCTAAGTCATTCCTAAACACAGAAATTGTAGTATAGCGTTCACTGTTGCATTTCTATGACTTAATGAAAATCTAAAATGTACCAAGAGTTCTATAAAATTTACATAAAATCCAATTCCTCCTGTCCATATCCTCAAGACCCCAATTCCAGAACTCAGGACTTTTTATTCAACAACTCCAGGAAACAAGCAGCCATTCTCATAGTATCTCTAGTAGTTCATCCAACCAACACAAATAAGACCACAAAAGCTTGGCTTATGGAAAATTCCTCCTGAATTTAAGAGGGAGAAAGCTCCCTATAAACTGAGGGGTGTTTCTGATATCAACCACTCAGAATCCTGCCCTTTTAAGGTTTTCAGATACACTTGGGGAAAATATCCAACTAGCTGGTTTCATTCCCTAGGCAGCATAAGAGGAACTGTCATCCTGTGAAGGGCTTCAGAACGTTCTCATCCTATATAGAACCTTATTTTCTTCAGACAGGGTGAAAAGTCAACTACTAACAGTGTTAAAAAATCTGAAACCTGAAGAGGCATGCACCAAACTTCCCTCACTCTAAGTAAACAAGACCTTTTATGAAGGTTTCTGAAAAGCATAAATGAAGAATGCACACGAGAAATAACAAGTAGGTCATGGTACTTCTGAACCACAGGTGTGTCCATGTTTTTAAAACACACGTAAAAATTTCCAACCTATATACCATACAAAAAAGAACCTATCACAACTCACTTCAGAGTCTTCTGCACTTTCATAATCCGACAGCACAGCTGAAAGAAAACAGAAATACGTAAAGAAAATAAACAAAAATTATTAGAAATACATTTCCTGATGGCTTTTTAAGTCAAGTTAAGACTCTCATTCAATTCTGACAACAACCTATCAGAGAGATAAAATTATAGTCCCCATTTACAAATGGGGAACACCGTTAAAGAGTGATTTGCCCAAGATTATACTGCTAAAAAGTAGCTTGTAGGCACTGTGCTGCAAAGAGCCGCTTTGTGGCACCCTCCTCCAAATCCTTAACGGTCTGAGAGGATGTCAACTGGTGGAAATAGGTGATCTGAGTTTACGGTCAAAATACTTGTCAGATGCTACTTACCATCGCCCTCGATGCCATCTTCACTCTCCTGAACGAAAGAAGATGACATGGGTTAGTTCCGTGATTTCCAAAGGGCGGGGAGCTGAAGACTCAACACGAAATGTTTGAAAAGGGAGATGAGGAAAGGTACATCTTTTAACAAGTAGCAACCAAGGGAGGTCCGGCCCCTTCACTTCCAGCCCCAATTTCTGAATAAACATCCGCTTTTCCTGTGCAGCGGCTCTGCTCTTCCCCCAGAAACCCCTAACAGCTCCTCCTCCCTTGGGGCTCCGGACGCACACTGCACTGGGGTACCTCTCTTCTCTAACACAATATGCCCCAGCATCTACCATTAATTCCCAGCTTCCCATCACCACCTACACCCCGCCCCCCGGCCCGCCCCACCCGCGCGTACTCACACATTCCGACTCTTCAGCGCTCTTAGCGCCCCCGCTCTCCACCCGCCGCAGATGAAGGGCCCCCGCTCGGCCTCCGCGCTGGGAAGGCAGAGAGCCGCTGCCACCGCCTCCAGCACTACCGCTGCAGCTCCCGCCGCCCCGCGCCGGGGAGCCGCCGCTGTCCGAGCCCGAAGCACCAGACTCCTCGTCCTCCGTGTCCTGCGAAGCGCGCTGCCGCCGCCGATCCGCCATCTTACGAAGAACGGCCGCCGCCGGCCAGCTCCTGACGTACCGCGCCCGTCGCAGGGGCTGCCGGGAGGCTCCGGAGCTAGTCCCGGCATGCTTCACGTGCGACACTAGCCGCCGCGCTTTTCAGAGGGAGGGGCTTGGGGGCGGGGCGCCCGCCCTGCGGCACGTTTGCCGGCGAACGGGATTACGTAACCGGTGGCGTACGGGGGGCGTGCTGAGACCCCTGTCTTCCCTTGGGTGGGCCTGGGCGAGGAGAGTTGAGGCCGGGGTTCCTCGCCCAGCCATTTTGGGACTTCCGAATGGAAGGAGCCCACCTGTCACAGCCTCACTGCGACATTGGGACTGTTTCATGGTTTTGTTTCCGTTTCTCGTTTCTACTCGCGTTTGAAACAGATCATTTTACTGCGTTCCTTTGCGTGGTAAAATCACGAGCCAAGGTAAACCTCTAAAGCTGTCGTGCTGCGTCACATTTGCCACAGCAGCCCATTGGAAGTTGAAGAGTGAAGGGGAAGCCAGTTGTCTGCAGTGAAGCTCGAGAACTTAGTGTTGCAGCATTACCGTGTTTTCTCATGTCCTCTTCCTTCTTGTATCTTCCCACCCCAGCTGTCATCTCTCCCACAGTGCAGGCTGGATACGATGCTAGACTTAAGGAAGATTTTGGAACCGATTTTAAAAGAGATGATCATAGGAACTGGCATTGATTCAATATATCCTGGCTTGATTTTCTTCTTAAGGGCTACCAGACAGGTAGATGAGGGGAATGCTTTTTGGCAAGACGTTGTCAGCAATGAAAAAAAAAAGTCTCTTTTCTTTGGATCATAATAAGTACATTCAAAATGCATAAAAAGCTAAGTTAGTTTACCTATAGGAGTGCACGTTAATAATATATATCAAACAGTGAAAGGTAACTATCGCATAGCACAAGTTGTATGGCTAAAGATTTGATGTTGATCACATTTATAGACAAAATGAAACTAGGAGGCATTTTGAATGCTTTCATGTAGATTCAGGATCCAAAAAGATCTCAACTGGTTAAGCAAATGACCAAATGTGACAACTTGCAAATCCAGCTCCAAAACCCAACTGCCTGAGTTCAAAATGGAGGATGGATGATTTAATAAGTGTTAGAAAGATCTAGAGGATCTTTTCTATCACAAGGTAAATTGATGCAAATGAAGCTGCCAAGTTTAGTGTCTAAGTAAGGAAAGTGATAATCTGATGCTTTACCTTTCAGTTGTTTGGTCTGGGTTCAATTTTTAAATGAACATGAGCAAGCTTGTTCACTCAGAGGGAACTGAAAAACTCAAAATCCTTGCTTTTGAGGAACAAGTGTAAGCTCTCTGAATGTTTACATGAAGATTTGAGATAGCCACAGCCATCTAACTATTCAAGAGACAATGAGAAAGAGTTGGTCTTTCTTTATCTCCCTGAAAGACAAATCAAGAACCAATAGGTTGCAGTTATAAGAAGTTAGATTTTATCCCTGAGAAAGGATTTTCTATCATTTAGGAAAAAATGCATAGAGGTCCCTGGGTGGCTTAGTGGGTTAAAGCCTCTGCCTTCAGCTCAGGTCATGATCTCGGGGTCCTGGGATCGAGCCCTGCATCAGGCTCTCTGCTCAGTGGTGAACCTGCTTCCCCCTCTTTCTCTGCCTACTTCTCTGCCTACTTGTGATCTCTCTCTGTGTCAAATAAATAAGATCCTCAAAAAATGCATAGAAAGAAATGAAGAATTAAAAAAAAACCTGGACTTCATTTGTCTGGAATGTTGTGAAGTGGAAATCCTGTATTAGGGGTCAGACTAGATGACCTCTAAGGTCTTTTCAACTATGAGGTTTTATTCATTTAGACACCAGGCACCAAGTATCCTATTCTAGGATCTTGTTTTTAAAGTTGCCACTTACCGTATGTGTAAGGGAGAACATAGAACAAGGAGGGATGAAAAACATACATTGTGCTCATACACAAAAAAGAAAATGGTGTATTTCTCTATTTTGTGAAAATGATTTCTTTTTCTAATCTTTTAGTATCTACAAGCAGAACTGTTTAATGCTTCCCAATAAATCTAATAAATTGAAGCAGAAGTTCAAAAATTAACAGCCACAATAGTTTATTTACAATTGAACTCTTTATAAGATATTTACAAGACAACCAATTTTACACATCAGAAATGGTATCAAAAGTATGAATTACAACACAGACAACAATATGAAATGGGCATAAAACAAAGCTGAAGTGGACAGACAAGCAATTTCTCTTTTTAATTTATTAACACTAGCTTAAACTTTGTTAAAGAAAGAAACGAAGAACTATGTTTTAGGAGAATTGCAGGGCCTTTGCTGAAGATTGAATTTCACAGTGTTGTATCCCATGTAGGGAAAAAATAAGACTAATTTTCCCCCCACACTCTAACACACTGTAATTTCACTCTTGGAATTTTGCTAATCTACTCTCCAACCTCCTCAACAAACCTCAACATATCCAAATCAAAGGAGAACTGATCTAGAAGAGGGGACAATAAAATGAGAGGTCCTAGGTAGATGGAGAACCAAGGAAAAGAATCCACTTAAGTCTGGCCAGATAGCACCTCATGGATTCCTCTTAATCTAGCTCAAGTTCAGAATCTGGGGAGTCCTCTGGGTAGGGCACAAAGGTTAAATTTGCTAACCCATATCCAAATTAGAAATCCGACAAATGCTGAAAATCAAGAAGAAAGAGAGGAATCAAGGAACAACGTAAAGAGACACTGATTGGTCTTTTTTCTTCTTGGGCACATTATAAAGGAACATAACATAGGTCAGAGTAGGAAAGCCAAACAGCTTGCCATATTAAAATGATGGAGAACAAAGAAAATCTGGCCCAGTTTTTCTAGAAATCTCCTTCCTCCCCTTAAGGTGTGAGATGAGAGCCCCTAGTGGAATAAGTCCTATTTCTCTCTACACTCACTGCAGTGAAGTTCACAGCAGGTTCCCTTGTGGAGAGCCCACTCTCCTAAGCAGATGGAGTTACAAATGAAAACCCATAGTGCCACACACACACACACACACACACACACACACACACACACAAGGAGAAATAAAAGCAGCAAGATCATCCAAGAATACTACATGTGCTGCCGGAATAATTCCTTTAAAAGTCAAACCCAGGGAGCACAGATCAACATGTCACAAAAATCTTTAGCAGTGGGAGGCCCCTGAGGAACTTTTCTTTTCTTCCCACAATGGTATCCCCATTTTCTCATGCTCCACTGATGGGCCGGCCACACACCCTACATACCTTGGCTTCTCCTCTAAAAGTGCTAATAATCTGGGGACATATTCTCTTCAAGGATAAAAGCCCCTACCTTCTAGGAGATTAGACCCCTACTTGTTTTCACACAATAGTCATGAAGACTAAAGAAAGGCAATTCCTATATATTTAAGACCAGAGGTCTTGGCTCTATTTTCCTTCCAGATAGTTACAGGGATCTTACACTGAGACCAAAGTGGCCTGGAGTGCTGTCCTGAAATTTTTTAACAAAATGGGAAAGAGGGACCAAGATGATACACATACAAATCTATTTTTACAAAGTGAATGGAGAAGCTCATTAGGTACATCTGTTTGTTTCAAGATGTAGACATTTGCCAGCCAAAGGAAGCACGTATTTCCACATATACCCCCCCACCCTCCCTAAATCTCTATCCCACCACCAAGAGCTCAGCTAAAAGAATAAAGCCCAACTAAGGAATACTTGAGAAGTGATGTGACACAAGGACATCTATACAGGTTCTGGCATGCCATCCTCCAATGTCAACTGGTTTTGTTTAGAGTCATAACTTGCCCTGAACTAACCATCCCCATTCTCCTTTCTAAGGATTTTATTTCTTGAGGAGTGGGGGAAGAAATTCAGTTACCCATTAACTAAGAAAATAATCACAGCCCAAATCCCTTCCCACATGGCTTTATCACAGAAAGTTTTAAGAGAATAACTGTCTTTTCAGACATTTATCTGCCAACTTTTCAATCTCTTTTCTACCCTGTGAAGATGACTTGCTTCATCACTTCACTTTTTATTCCTCATCCGGTCCTTAAGCTCATGGTGAGGTTTTGTTTGTTTGTTTTGCTTTAGGGTAAACACCACTATACTCAGACTCTAAAGAAGGGTATACCAGGGCGAGAAGAGTGCCATGCAGGCACAGCTCTAAAGGCAGGGGTTGCTTCACCTTCCACAAATCTAATGAAGAGAGCCCTTTTACCCCTCTAACATAGGCAAATGTATAGAAGCAGACCCCTGAGGCTTCCGAATCTGCCATCCTATAGATTTAGCTTGAGAGCTCATTTCCCCCAAAAAGGGAAAAGAAATCCCAATCACCGTCCATAATTCACAATTAGCCCAATGAAAGAGTTTTTGTGAAATCAGAGCGATGAAAACAAAACAAGATCAAGGGAACATGGAAGGGCATTATCAGCGAATGATAACATACACGAGGACATAGGTCTCACATATACAGGTCTCTGCCATTCTCTGGGAATGGCATGCTACAACTATCTGAAGACAGAAGGTTCTTGCCAGCCCAGCTATTTCCTACACGTCCGGTGAGGTGTTTGCTTCTTCTGGATCTCCAACCTGCATCGGCTACGCTCATCCAACCAGGGCAGCTCAAAATTCCTGGCAAAAAAACGGTAAGGAAATCAACTTGGAAGATGAGAAGGAATTCAGTGTGGACAAAAGATTAACTCTAAAAAGATACTCTGCCCCTCACCACTCCTAACCTTGACTCTCAAGTTCCAAATTTAGAATGTCTTTCCTGTCTCAAAGCCTGAGAAACAGTGTGCTATTAAAGTGACTAAATAATCTCTTTCTAACGCAAAAAGCAATCCTTCTAATTATTTTATCACTGCAAGAGTTAGTTGCCCAGATAGACTCACTTCTGTCAGAGTCATGGCTATCCCTGAGCCATCTGTTCCACCTTATATCTAGGCTTTTATGAGGTCTAAAAAGGAGGTAAAGTGCAGGATACCTGAGGGGGGGGAGGGGTTGGAAACCTTTATACTTACTGTGGAGTTAATTTGGGTAATGGTCGTCCAAATGCTACAACAGGCAAGAAGGGGGTAATCATCAAACTTTCAACTATGGAAGAAAGCCAAATGGGACCTTGTTAGTGACACAGAGGGGAAATGTCTGGCAACTACACCTGCTCCAAAATGCTGTTCATTCATTCAGAGCAAGTTTGTACCCTAGAGCCTCGCACCTTTTTCCTTCTTTGAAAAACCTACTCTTTTAGATAGACAAAACTTACCGTCATCTGGCTCAGGGAAAAATGAGGTAACCTCAGGCTCAGATTCCTGAATTCCTTTCTTTTTATACATTCTGAGCTGCAGTCGTTGTAAAATTCTTTGTTCCCTGATCCTCTGAATATCCCATCTGGGAAAAACAAACCAGACAAAACAAAACAAACAAACCCAATATTACTGAAAACCTGCTCTATAAAAGCAACTAACACAATCCAGACACTAGGGAGACCTGTGCTGACTCTTCTTCTTTCTTTTTTAAAGATTTTATTTATTTATTTGACAGACAGAGCACAAATAGGCAGAGAGGAAGAGGCAGGAGGAGAAGCTGGCTCCCCGCTGAGCAGGGAGCCTGATCCGGGACTTGATCCCAGGACTCTGGGATCAGAACCCAAGCTGAAGGCAGATGCTTAACTGACTGAGCCACCCAGGAGCCCCTATTGCTTACTCTTCTTAATGGGGTGGGGAGGATGGGGGTAGTAAAGTGAGCTGTCTGCCAGGTCAGGAAAGAGCTGTTTAGGTCTGGCAGTCCAAATCATGCATTGATGTTCCACAGGGAGTGGAACTGAGGAAGGGCATACACAAAGAAAAAGAAGCCAAACATCTTTACAACTACCACTTCAAACGAAGATCCTCAACCAACTGCAATGGCAGTAATTTAAGAGTGTTAAGGACTCCAGGACTTTTCACAGCATGGATGAGAGAAGTTAGGGTCCAAGGGCTTAGCTCTTCCAGGATGAATATCTCATCTCACCTTTTCCTTCTCTTCTCATCCAGCTCCAGTTTTGCATGCCGCTTCGAAAACACACTGTCATCCAGGTTCTGTGTAAAGAACAGCAGCTGATAAACAATTTATCATCATGTGACACATGTGTATACGAACTCATTTCCAGCTTCCAGGAATGTCAAATCTTTTCCCTGCAGGTCCACCTGAGTCTGTGAGTTCTATGGATTCATGGGAACCTCTTGGTAACGGAATCAACAAAACACATACTCTTCTCCCCACACCCACCCTTGTAGGTGGTCCAAACTTCAAAATTATTTCTTTAACTTTCCAAGGTGAAAATCATGTCAAACTGAAACAACCCCTGAGGCTTGAGGTAGGGAGGCAATTCTCCCTACCTCCATGCCTTGCAAGAGTCTGCGTTTTAAGAGTCAAATGAGTCTGAAATACATAATTTTGTTGCTGAGTGGCACATTCTAACTTTTCTACTTAGCATGAAATTTCATTTTGTTTTGAACACTGCCTAGCTATTTCTTTTTTAAGAAATCATTTAGCCACTCTGAAACTCAGTTTTCTATATAAACAAGAGTTGGGCTAGATAATTGCTCAAGTTCCGTTCTGGCTTTAGAGTTATTTAACTCATCCATCCTGTCACTCTAACACATTCAAGTTAAACCTCCATTTCTACTCTGTCCCTCACTTCCCTCTGCTGACAGGTCTTGGGTACCTACCTCCAAAAGGTCTGAAGGATTTGGGTCCCTTAGAGGCTCTACTGAGTGGTCCCTCCAAGAAGGAACTGAAAAAAAAAGAAAGAAAGAAAAAGAAAGGGAGGAGGGGTGGAACCACCCTTAAATCCAAAGTCACACAACCCTCTTACTATTCACTAGGACAAGAGGCCTCTCCCCAGATAGGACAAAGTTACCAAGTGATAGGAATCCATTCTATGGCCTCACCTGAAGCCACATTCAGTGTCCTCGCTATGGTATAAAAGAACCTAAAATGCCACTGCAGTCTGCCAAACACAGGAGCACAAAAAACCCTAAGCCAATACCTGACAATTCATATAATGGATGCTATTGCAGTTCCTGAAAAACAACTGAAATTTGTAGTCATTTTGAAGTCTATAGTGTAATCATACACCAAAGAATCTCACTCTCCCACATCCAGCTGATGGGGAACACAGCTCCCAACCATCCACCATCCCACCGACCCCCACCCCAGGCCCAGCCAGCACAATTCCTATTCTACTCACCAGCCAAGACTGAAGTTTCTCCTGCAACACTTGATGGCATCAGACACCCTAAATAATGCAGGAAAGAAGAATCATCTCAGTGTAAAAAGAAAAAAAGCCCACACCCAAAATGGAGGAAAGGATCATCACTGAAGTTCTCACTAGGAAGCCATTTTGGTTTTTTTGAGTTGTTCTTTTGAGAATTTCTCTCTGGGGGAGGGGAAGAGGGAACAACAGACAAAAGAAAAGAAAATAAGCCCACCACTTTTTTTTTTACACTGAGACGACTTCTTTTCTTCATTATTTAGGGTGGTTTCCCTGCAACAGTTGATGGCCAAGGATATCAAACCTTAAACTCAGAACATGGCAGGTGAGTAAAAGTTGACCCTATTTTTCAAATAAAAGATCAGTGTTCTCAAAACTTACATATGTAGTCTTCTTAAACAGCTCCCTCCTCCCTCCAAACAAACTACCTTGCTGGTCCAGCCTGAACAACATGCACAAAGACTTTGGCTTCCTTAGAACAAGCCATTGAGCTTCCTCTTGAGATAGGGGCAGCAAGAATAAGGATTCACACGTTTATTCACAACTCAGGCTCCTCAAAGGGCTGGGATTCCCCCCAGTCAGACTCTTTCTGTACTGCTATGCCCACAATCTCAGAGGTGTTTGGATTTTCTGTACTAGGGCAGAGAGGGTTTTCAAAACAGCCAGTCAAACAGAACAGCTCTGGACCAAGCCATTTCCCAATCCCGGATGGGAAGTTGCTTCACAGTTTCTCTTAAGTTGTTACACAGCATTGCCATGGCAGCAAGAAGGTTAACCGTTAAGGATGAACCTGTTCAACTGACTGAACCAACAAAAAACCTGAACCTAGATCAGGATCCTGGTCTAGCTCATGTACTCAAGTGTGAGGCCTAATGAATTTTAGATAGTTAAGAAGAGTAATCTACCTTCCCCCACTTAATTTTGTCATCAGAACAGCCAAACAAAGCCTGGAGAATGCTCTTGTCTTATTGGAATGGATTCTCATCCCCATCCCTGCTAGGGCAAGACACAGTGGTAGAAACCTGGGGCTGTGGCTCTATTCAAGAAGACTTCCCCCACCATCACCCCGGAGCGCCCCAGTGACTGTCACAGACTAACATTACACAATTGAAGGCACATTGCAGTTACTGGTTGATGTAGGAGATAGGGGAGCATTTCTGTATGGAAGCCATAAAGAAAAAAAAAAAAGGGAATGAAGACCAAGGTCCCGCAACCCACACCCTCCCCAAGCAGCTCAGATATCCCAAGATAGTCCTTATTGTTTGAAAAATAGTTTGTAGACCATTTTATTTAAATATATGAACAACCAATGGGCTACTGCAATCCAAGTAAACTCTTCACATTTAGAACCTTTGTGAAGTATAGTAAGATAAAGTAAGACTGTTGGTCTTTGGCAGATTCCTCCTGCCCCCCAGACCGGGACATAGAGATACAGATAAATGTTTATAAAGTTAAAGAGCGGAGGCCCAGGTGAAATTCCCCACCCCAAGCTGGCTCCCCAACCCAAAAATTACCATTGGCCCCTGAGAACACCCAAAGACCACCCTCCCAGGTTTCACACAATATCAATTGCAGGAACAGTCGTGCATGGCAAAGTATAAGTTCTATGCATTTCACAGCACAGAAAACCCTTCTTTCAGAGGGCATGCAAGTTGCCGGAGATTACACCCCCAAGTCTGGTGCTCTTGTGATGAGCAACTTACTGGCAAACACATCTCCCAGTGTTGTAAGCAGGCAAATACATTGAGCACATTTTGCTGTAATTCCATCTATTTGCAATGCCTGCACAGTGTCTGTCTCTGGCTGTTAACTTACTCATTCTTGACAGAACTCTGCTTTATTGATTGCACTTTTTAAAAAATGCCAAAGGCATTTTCACACTTGTTAGCTTGACCGCCACCACTAGGGTATAAGAGCAAGTGTTCTCTATGCCTTACTTGCTACAGTCTCCTCCTTCTTTGGAGAGGATTCCCGTAATGGTAACGGTGATGGGGGAGGCTGGTGCCAACGACACAAATACATTTCTGTGGTGGAAAGGTACGGCAAATCTTCTATCTCACTTGAGAAGGCTTTCTCCTTGGGATGGGTGCTGGGTCCCTTCTGGGGAGTGGAGAGTCTTGGCGGGGTGTCCACTGAAGACCGGGGCTTTTCTGGAGTTTCTTGGCTCCTCAATTCACGTTTACAAACAGTTTCAGATAAGGAACCACAGGGTTCCTCTTTAATGGGAGAGTGCTTAGGAGTTTTTGTTTTGATTTTTGAAAATTCAGGAGCCAGCTTTTTAACAGGAATCTTTCTTTCTGTACTTCCAAATGGGGATTTCCTATTAGATAGGGAAGAAAACATTATAAAATGCATTGACTCTTGATAAAATCTTATTTGATTACATTTGGGGGCAAGAGAACAAACAAGTTCAGGTATCTAAATATCTAAACACCTGGTTCAGTTGGCAGTCACAAGCAGGAACAGCCTCATGCTTACCAGTATATATAACAGGCCCTCAGTTAAGTGTTTGTTGAACAAGTGAGTTTCCATGCTTAAGAACCTCTAATAGTATCTTATTGCCTACTAAATCTAAGAAGGTTCCTATTTTATTCAAGACCCTTTAGCTAACATTAGGTGCCACTACTCTGTGGTTTTATTTCATTCCTATCAACCAGAGACCAGTCTCTTATTTTTTCCCCAAATTCTATACCATGTTAATTACAATCTCCATTTCTTTTTTTCTTGCTATCTTTTGGCTTTTTCCCACCAATCTCCTCCCCTCCACCGCTATTCCTAGAATGCCACCTCCTTTCCTTTTTATCAACCTAAATACTATACTCCTTTTACAAGATCCATCTCCTCCTTAAAGTTTCATTATTCTATCTCAGAATAATCTTTAATGTCTCTGAATCTTACAAAACTTAGCTTATATCACTGTTGTCTACTTTCCTATTTTATTGCAACTGAGTTCCGAGTTTCTAAAATATACGCCACCTTCACAACTAGTCTGACTTATCTTTTTGGGTCCAAGGACAGTCAGATCTTAATTCTTTATCCACTACTACCTAACCCGATGAAGGAATTTAACACTTCCTAATTTGAAGTGAACTGCTATCGTTTTAAGAAACTCAGCCAACACATTTGTTGCCCATTCTCTTTATGATGTACTCTACATTCTGTAATTACTACTGTGACCAAAATGTTCCTAACAGATTTTTATAGCCTGCAAGAATGTTTCAAGATAAGTTTCTGAGCATGGAAGACCTCATAATTCAGGATATGGTGGTATTAAAACTAATTCATAAATCCTAATCCCCTTCTCTCAGTCACTGGAAACACATGTCCTCATCATGTCCAGACAGTGTAACAAAGTTATCAGCACACCTTTTGTGTCCCTTTCCACTCCGCCCACAAGAGAAAGGCTTGGGAGGCAGAGTCTGGGATGTCTCGGAAAGCTCCGGCTGGCACTCCAGTTTAATTTTCTCGGATAGCTCCGTTTCCTCTCTCTCTTCAGTTTCATAGCCCTGAAACAGCTTGTGCCTTTCTTTCTCGTTATCCTTCTTTACCAGCTGCATCCGCCTTTCCATACGTTCAATCCGAGCAAGGAGCTAAAAGAGAGAGTGCCAAAATGCAGACTTAAAACACAAAAAAATTACACCCAGGTACTTAGTCCCATTTAGGCATCAGTATGGTCTTCTGCCTCTTTCCCTGGACCACAGGAATTCAACTTATTTTTAACAAACAGGCATTAATCTCAATAGTTTTCCTTAAACGTGATACAAAAGACAAGGTACTCTGCTTAATTTTAGGGCTAACCTAGTTAAGGAGGGGCATGGGGGAATTTGTAGTTTATTCTTTTGAAAGAATATCCTCTTCTCTGGGAGGGGCCACAACATGCCTTTCAAATGGCATGGTCTCTGTACTGCTAATCATGTGGCTCCAAATCAGTCTGGGAGTTTTCCAGAATTATCCTTATGTTCTTTTAGGAGGCCCTAGGTTTCTCCAAATTCTATCCTCTCTACTTTCACTCCAAAATGCTATACACAAGGGCAAAGTCCCAACGGTATATTGAGAAGGAATGAAAAGCTCACAGTCACAGTGCCATGAGGGATTGCAGTGTTATTTGAAAGGGGTGTGCAGGGCATTTAAACAATGAACACTCAATTTGGAAGAATTATAACCAGTACCCATAATCCCACTGATCATGAAATATGCGTATTTCTTTGCATTTGAGATAACAAGAAAAAAATCTACCTATTTATCTAAATATTAATTAAGCCAGTCTTTTAACTTTAATTAAAGGAGAACTACATAATCAAACTGAAAATGGACGTTTATTATCATTGAAAACTTCACATTTAGAACGTTCTGAGAAAAGGTGCCAACTATGCTACTTAAAACACTACAGTAAGAATTTTACTTGGGTAGACGGCAATATTAATGTTCTCTTCATTATATCTACTTAGCTGCAGAGATTTCGGTAGAGGCCAAACAACAACTGGAATAAGAGAAACAAGCTTAAGCAATGCTAAGACTGCAATACACAACAGAAACAGTGAATGCCAAGTTCAGACTGATACTCTATCCTTAACTCACCCCACTTTTCCTGCCTGGGAAAGTCTGCAAAGGGGTCACTACCTCAGGAACTGAGCAGAAACCTCCACAATCAGCAGAGAGCCCCCCGTCAGCCATACTGTCATTTCATTTCATCTTCTGTTTTGATTCACAGCCTTAACATTACTTAACCATGGTCTGTGGGTGACATTTCCTTGATTTCTTCCCCTTCACTGGTCCTTCTCTTCCCGCCCCCCCCATGTAAGGATATGATGTGTTGTAATTACAGTACCATCACACCCCTAGACTGCAGTACAGTAGCTGAGCAGTGCCACCTCCATGTTGAGTAACTTCCACAAATGAAGACCATGAGATATTTTGACGAGACCTGCCCCAGCTCCCATTCCACCTTGCAGAATGCATTCTCCAATAAAAGAGCCCGATGCCTGATGAGATTCATTTGTAAAGCAAACAAAATGAATAGCCCTCTGCTCCCCTAATTAGCCCTTGTGCGCACACAACGCCAGAGAGAGAGAAAGGGAGAGAGGGAGAGAGGGGGGGAGAGAGAGAGAGAGAGAGAGAGAGACTGCTGCAGCCTGAACACAACAATTGTAGAAACCATGTTTATTTTTAGGCAGCTTTGAGGTATGCTAGCACAGTAATACCCCCCCCCCCACACACACACAGCTTTCCTGGTACCTGAAAGAGTAAGTTTTAACGTATAAGGTACTCTTGACTACTGCTGCAGTGAAAACAAGCCTATATAGTCATGCTCCTCAGAAGTACAAATAAATAATAAATTACTGCCCTACTATCTTAAGATTCTAAAACAGGGATTTTGGAAGGAGGAGGTCTACTTAGTACATTTAATAAACTCACTTTCCCCTGATGCCTTAAAATGCACCAGCCCTTCAACACCATGCTTATACAAGGGAGCTAGTCAGTGGGTCATGTTTTATAACTCAGATTCTTACTCAAAACTGTCTGAAATCAAAGGTGGTGATTCTCTTCATATCATTTAAGAAAACTAAAACAGGATTCCACTGTGAATCACCTCTACCTCTCTGGCAGTTAAAAGGCCTACTGCCCTCCTATCTAAAGATGCTACAGCAGTGCAACAGCTGCTCTGTCCCTCTCTAAAAATGCATGTCTAACGCAAAAGCTCTTCCATTTAACCCCTTCCATAAGGCCACCACATATGCATCCCACCTTCACATATTCAACCCTTCACAAATCAGGTCTTTTCCCACTCTCCACGTCTTTCCCACAAGTCTGGGGCTGTCATTTTAAATTAACCCTTTGGAAGCTGACACCTCCCCTCCCCCTCCCATTGGGAGATTGCCCTTTAACCCTTCCCTCCAATCCAAGGTGTCTGTGAGCCTGGTTCCCAAGGACCCGATACTTAAGATACTGCTTTGCTGGTGGCCAACCCCCTTACCCCTAACCAAGGGATACCTCAACCTCCTACAGGCCCCCTTCCCCCGAGCATGCGCACAACTCGCTCGTCGTCCCGAACGTAGATTAACCCCTCCCGTACCGTGTCTCTCTCTGACTTCAGCTCCTCGATCTCCTTTTCCTTGGCCTGCAGCTGCTGCTGCTGCTGTTCGATGAGGTCCAATTGCAGCAGAAGAATCTGTTTGAGGCAGGCGGCCTGACTGGAGGCTCCCGAGCCGCCGCCACCCCCGAGAGGGCTCTTCCTCATACTCTTCCATCTGCCCTCGCTGGCCGCCAGGGTCCCGGCGGCGGCGGTGGGCGCTAGGGGTGGCGGCCCCGGCAGAGGTAGTGGTGGGGGTCCCGCCGGGTCCGAGGCGGTGGCAGCTGGGGGAGCCGCCCCACCCTTGTCCCCAGCCCAGGGCGTAGGCTCTTTGGCCGCCGCCACGAGAGAGCCCGTCTGAATGGGCAGCACCGCCTGATACTTAGGTCGGGGACTGCAGCCGGCTCCCGCCGCCGCTGGCTCCCCCCCAATGCCGGCTTGTTTGGTGGCCGGGGGTGGACAGGGCAAGGGCACCGAGCCGCCCCAGCTCTCTTCCTGCTGCCCGGGGGCCGCCCCGGCCGGGAGTAACAAGCCCCGGCCCTTGCCGCCGCAGCCGGCCGGGGAGGGCGCGGGGCTCCCGCCCTGGGAGGAGGCCAGCGGGGGCCCCGGCTCCTTGAGCTTACGGTGCCGGGGGAGGAAGTGGGCTTCGGCCGCCCCGGGCTCGTCCTCGGGCCCGCCCAGCGCCGCAGCCCGCTCGTAGTCCAGTCGCTGCTCAGGGTTGCCGCCGGCAGGGGCCGCGGCCGCCTTGAACACTGCGGATCTCATGGTCATAGTGGTCCGGAGCAGCGCCGGGGACCGAGACGGAGGAGGGGGTGGGGAAGGGGCGAGGTGTGGGGGGTCGAGGACGGAGGAGGGGGAGGGGAGTTTGGCGGGCTCGCCTCAGCAGCGCGGCAGCAGGCCTTGGCTAGCGCGGCTCCTCCGGGGCCCGGGCGCCATCCCGCCGGCGTGCGGAGAAGTAGAGGCCGCGGCTGAGGCCCGCCGCCGGCCCATGGGGGCCTCGCCGCCGCCTCTGCTGCCGCCGCCGCCGCCTTCGCCTCAGAGGCAGGAGCTCGCACCCAGCCGCCCCCGAGCTCATCCCCGGAGCTCGCTTCGGCCCCCCCTGGCCCGGCCGGGCCCGCCTCGTCTCCCCACCCCACACCCCCCCTTCCCCGCCCCGGCCCCCCGCCCCGGAGCTCGCCTCAGCCGCCCCGAGCCTCCATTTTCCCCCCGCTCCTCCTCAGGAGGGGTGGGAGGGATGGGTCCGCCCAAAGCCCTCCTACTCCGGGAGGGGGTCTGTCGCCTCCCCTGGGGGTCTCCGCGGCTCGGGGTCCCCCTCCCCCACAGTCACCCCCAGCGCCTTAGCGTTTCCCTTTAAAAAAACGGAGCCGCTTGCAGCCGCCACCGCCGCAGCCGCCGCTGACCGGAGAGCGCATGCGCCGGGCGGGGAGCGGGCGGGAGCGAACCGGGAGCGGAGAGGAGGGAGGCGGGCCGCGCTATTGTGAAAGGGGCCGCGGGCGCCTCGAGGGGGGCGGGGAGGAGGCCGCTGGGGCCCTGGAGGCTGGGGGCCGGAGAGGGGAGGCCGGGTATGAGGGGCGAGGACCGAGAAGCCCGCGGAGGAGCGGGGCGAAGGTGGGCTGCCGAGGGAGGGGCGAGCCGAGGGAGGGTCAGGAGGAGGGAAGAAAGGGTGAGGGCGGCGACGGGCAGATGGAGAATGCGGAGGCTCGCCGGGAAAAAGGAGAGCGAGAGAATGGAGCGTAGAAGAGGGCAGGGGGCTTCAGGAGGCAGACGCGCCCTTCGGGGCAGTGGACCGAGCGCTCCACGTACCCGTCCTGCGCTGGCCGGCCCCTTCCCCCGGCACCTTGGCAGCCCGCCCGGCCCTCGCCGGAGGGCCCCGCGGCCCCCGCAGCCCCGCAAGCCGCCTGGACCAGAGTCAGGATTCGGGCTCCTGTCTGAGCCTGTGGGTGTTTCCTGGGGGTAGAATTCTACTCCCTCCACTCCCCAGCAGCCCCACTCTGGTCTGGGAGAGAATGAATTTCTTTGTCTCTGAGGGATCCAGACCAGAAACGGAGGGACCTCTGGTTCCCAGAGGGAGGAAATCCATGATGTCTGCTGCCTAGGGAGTTCTTGCCACAACCTCCCTGGAATGAAGTATTGCCAACTACCAACAGTTATTTCCCAACAGCGATCTCCCCAGACTTCTTAAGTCACTTCTAGCATCTGCTGGAGGTTCATGAAAGGTCAAAGCCAAAAGAAAATCTCGGAAGGGATTTTTATCACTTTTAGAAAAAAGTTTATTAATAATCTACACCCACCGTGGGGCTCGAACTCAGGACCCCGAGAGCAAGAGGCACTTGCGCCTCGGCCGTATTCAACCAGGCTCCCCAGGGATTTTAATTTTTACTGGGAATGGGACTACTTAAGGGTATTCTCTTATGCGGAGCACTTCTTTCAATCTCTCGATGTTCATTGTATGTGTGTGTGTGTGTGTCTCAATTTCCATGCAACTTCAGCCAACAAGTCCCCAATTCCTCCTGGAAAAACTTTTTTTAAAAAGTTTCAATTGATTGTTTTTCTTTTCTGTTGAGGTGTATTTTTTTTCAGTCTATATGAAAATGGAGATGACTAACATTCTTTGGCCTAATATGAAAACCTCTAATTAAAACGGTGTCTTGGCCTTGTGGGCCCAAAGCATGAAGCACTGGAAATTTTAAACAAGTGGGCGTGAATGTGTTAAGAAGCCGGGACGCCTGGGTGGCTCAGTTGGTTAAGCGGCTGCCTTCGGCTCAGGTCATGATCCTAGCGTCCTGGGATCAAGTCCCACATCGGGCTCCTTGCTTGGCAGGGAGCCTGCTTCTCCCTCTGCCTCTGTCTGCCGCTCTGTCTGCCTGTGCTCACTCTCTAACAAATAAATAAAATCTTTAAAAAAAAAAAAAAAAAAGAAGCCAAGAGAACCCCAGCCCTTTTCCACCAGACTGTATGGCATAAGATCTGCAAGGAAAGTATTGGGGTTAGTGATACCAATAAAGGGGGTGGTGGGGACGGTGGGAGGCAATAGAATATGGTGGTCTCTTTCAGTGTTTAGACTTTCAGTACCATCTTTAACTGATGTCAGACTCCCAGATTTAGGGGTGCCTGGGTGGCTCAGCGGGTCAAAGCCTCTGCCTTCCGCTCAGGTCATGATCTGGGAGTCCTGGGATCGAGGAGCCCCACATTGAGTCCCACATGGCTCTCTGCTCAGCAGGGAGCCTGCTTCCCTTCCTCTCTCTCTGCCTGCCTCTCTGCCTACTGGTGATCTCTGTCAAATAAGTAATAAATAAAACCTTAAAAAAAAAA
>RCUC01154874.1:0-57100 GCA_003697995.1 Taxidea taxus jeffersonii | reverse complement strand
GTTGCATTTCTTTACACCAACAACAAGACAGAAGAAAGAGAAATTAAGGAGTCAATCCCATTTACAATTACACCCAAAACCATAAGATACCTAGGAATAAACCTAACCAAAGAGGCAAAGAATCTATACTCAGAAAACTATAAAGTACTCATGAAAGAAATTGAGGAAGACACAAAGAAATGGAAAAATGTTCCATGCTCATGGATTGGAAGAATAAATATTGTGAAAATGTCTATGCTACCTAAAGCTATCTACACATTTAATGCAATGCCTATCAAAATTCCATCCAATTTTTTCAAAGAAATGGAACAAATAATCCTAAAATTTATATGGAACCAGAAAAGACCTCGAATAGCCAAAGGAATATTGAAAAAGAAAACCAAAGTTGGTGGCATCACAATTCCAGACTTCAAGCTCTACTACAAAGCTGTCATCATTAAGACAGTATGGTACTGGCACAAAAACAGACACATAGATCAATGGAACAGAATAGAGAGCCCAGAAATAGACCCTCAACTCTATGGTCAACTAATCTTCGACAAAGCAGGAAAGAACATCCAATGGAAAAAGGATAGCCTCTTCAACAAATGGTGTTGGGAAAATTGGACAGCCACATGCAGAAAAATGAAATTGGACCATTTCCTTACACCACACACGAAAATAGACTCAAAATGGATGAAGGATCTCAACGTGAGAAAGGAATCCATCAAAATCCTTGAGGAGAACACAGGCAGCAACCTCTTCGACCTCAGCCGCAGCAACTTCTTCCTAGGAACAACGCCAAAGGCAAGGGAAGCAAGGGAAAAAATGAACTATTGGGACTTCATCAAGATCAAAAGCTTTTGCACAGCAAAGGAAACAGTCAACAAAACCAAAAGACAACTGACAGAGTGGGAGAAGATATTTGCAAACGACATATCAGATAAAGGGCTAGTATCCAAAATCTATAAAGAGCTTAGCAAACTCAACACCCAAAGAACAAATAATCCAATCAAGAAATGGGCAGAGGACATGAACATACATTTCTGCAAAGAAGACATCCAGATGGCCAACAGACACATGAAAAAGTGCTCCACATCACTGGGCATCAGGGAAATACAAATCAAAACCACAATGAGATACCACCTCACACCAGTCAGAATGGCTAAAATGAACAAGTCAGGAAATGACAGATGTTGGCAAGGATGTGGAGAAAGGGGAACCCTCCTACACTCTTGGTGGGAATGCAAGCTGGTGCAGCCACTCTGGAAAACAGCATGGAGGTTCCTCAAAAAATTGAAAATAGAGCTACCTTATGACCCAGCAATTGCACTACTGGGTATTTACCCTAAAGATACAAACGTAGTGATCTGAAGGGGCACATGTACCCGAATGTTTATAGCAACAATGTCCACAATAGCCAAGTTATGGAAAGAACCTAGATGTCCATCAACAGATGAATGGATAAAGAAGAAGTGGTATATATATACAATGGAATACTATGCAGCCATCTAAAGAAATGATATCTTACCATTTGCGACGACATGGATGGAACTAGATCGTATTATGCTTAGCGAAATAAGTCAACCGGAGAAAGACAACTACCATATGATCTCCCTGATATGAGGAAGTGGAGATGCAATGGGGGTGGGGGTTGAGGTAGTAAGAAAAGAAAAAATGAAACAAGATGGGATCGGGAGGAAGACAAACCAAAAGAGACTCTTAATGTCATAAAACAAACTGAAGGGGATGGGGGGGAGAGGGGTTGGGAGAGGGTCGTGGGGTTACATTATATGTTTAAATAAAAAAGCTTAAAGAAAAAAAAATAAATAAAATCTTAAAAAAAAAAAAGATGCATGGTGTGACTTGGATCTTTTTGGATTTGTTGAGACTTGTTCTGTGACCTAACTTGTGATCTATTCTAGAAAATAATCTTTGTGCCCTGGAAAATTTGTGTATTTTGCTGTTTTAGAATGGAATGTTCTTAATATATCTGTTAGATCCATCTGGTCCAATATATCATTCAATACCACATTTTCTTTTTTTTTTTTAAATCTTTATTTAATTTTATTTTTTTCAAAGCCGCTGTTTTCTTAATTGATATTCTTTCTGAATAATTTGTCCAGTGATGTAAATGGGGTGTCACAGTCCCCTACTATGATTATATCACTGTTTGTGTCCTATATGTCTGTTAGTACTGTTTTATGTGTTTGAATGTTCCCATGTTGAGTGCATAAATATTTAGCATTGATATATCCTCCTGTTGTGTTTTTCCCCTTTTTGCTCATAAAGTGTTCTTTTTTGTCTCTTGTTTCAGTCTTTGTTTTAAAGTCTATTTTGACTAGTGAAAGTATTGTTACTCTGTCTTTCTTTTTGGTTCCATTTGCATAATAAATGCTTTTTGATCTCTTTAGTTAAATTCTGCATGTGTTTTAGTTCTGAAACGAATCTCTTGTAGGCAGCATGTAGATGTATCTCGCTTCTTTTCCCATTCCGGCACCATTTGTCTTTTGATTGGTGTGTTTATTCCACTTACATTCAAAGTAATTATTGATAGTTTGGTACTCATTGCCATTGTGTTACCTGTTTTATGGTTGTTTTTGTAGTTCCACGTTCCTTTCTTTTCTTGCTCTCTTCTCTTATAGTTTGCCGGCATTTTTAGGGATATACTTGATTTCCTTTCTCTTTATTTTTTGTTTATCATTGACGTTTGGTTTGTGGTTACCATTAGGTTTGTATATAACATCCTATGTATATAACAATCAGTATTAAGTTGATGGTCATATGATTTATAACCCCTTCTTTATTCCTTTCCTCCCCTCCCCCCCACATTTTAGGTGTATGGTATCATAGTTTACATCCTTTTGTTTTGTGAATCTCTTGACTGATTTTTATAGATATACTTAATTTTACTGATTTTATGCTTCCTACCTTTCTTACTCAAACTTACGGTTTTTCCTTTCCACCCCAAGAGTCCCCTTTATCATTTTTTGTAGGGCTGGCTTAGTGGTCATGAATTTCTTTAATATTAATTTGTCTGGGAAACTCTTTATCCCCTTTATTTTGAATGATATCCTTGCTGAATATAGTATTTTTGACTCCCCTCTCCCACTTTTTAAGCCCTTTGAATGTATCATATCACTCTCTCTGGCCTCCAAAGTTTCTGCTGAAAAATCAGCTGATAGCCTTGTGGGGTTTCCATTGTATGCAACTTTTTTTTTTTTCTTTTTCTCCTGATGCTTTTCAAACTCTCTGTCACTGTTTTTGGTATTTTAATTACAGTGTGTCTTGGTATGGACATCCTTGGGTTGATTTTATTGGGGGTTGTCTGTGTCTCATGGGTCTGGATTTTTGCTTCTTTCCTCAGATTCAGGCCATTTTCAGCTATTATTTATTCAAATAAAATTTCTTCCCCCTTTCTCTCTCTTCTCCTTCTGGGATTCCTATAATGCAAGCTCGATGGAGTTATTAAGTTATTAAGCTTGCTGGAGTCTCTGACTTTGCCAAGTCTATTTTAATTTATTTTGTTATTTATTTATTTTTTTCTGTCTCCTGTTCAACTTGATTTTCATTACTCTGTCCTCCATGTTGCTGCTCCATTTTTCTGCTTCCTCTAGTCTATGTACTTTTAAAGATTTTTATTTATTTATTTCTCAGGGAGACAGAGAGGGAGAAAGAGCACAAGCAGGAGGAGCATCAAGCAGTGGAAGAAGCAGGCTCCCCACTGAGCAAGGATCCTGACACAAGATTCCATCTCAGGCCTCTGGGATCATGACCTGAGCCAAAGGCAGATGTTTAACTGACCAAGCCATCCAGGCATCCCAGCTAGTATACTTCTAATTTTGCTTACTGCATTTTTTGTCTCTTTAAAAAAATTTTTTTTTAATCCCTTTTGAGAGGGTCTAAAGTTCCCTACTCTTTTCTCAAGTGCAGCCAGTATATTTATGGTCATTACTTTAAATTCTCTATTAGGCCTATTTCTTATCTCCATTTCATTTAACTCTTTTGCTGTGATTTTGTTCTCTTCTTTTGTTTGGGAAATATTTTTCTGTCTCCTTATTTTGTCTTATTTTGTGTCTGTTTTCTATGTTTTAGGAAAGTGAGGTACATCTTCTGCTATTGAAAGTAGTGGTCTTCTAAAGAAGAGGTCTTGGAGTGCCCTGCAGTGTAGTATCCCCTGTTTTCCAGAGCCTGGCCCTTCATGGGTATCTCCTGTGTGTGTGTTGCATATTCCTTATTGTTGTGGCTGAGCCAATTTTGCCTTCAGTCCGGTCATCTTCGATGCTTACTTTGCTCATCGTGGGCTCAGTTTGGTCCCTGTATTGTTTGTGGGCCAGTTTGGGGCCACGTGGGACTTGGGTTTCTCCAACCAGGCATTTGCCAGAGGGGCAGTAGCATGGAACAGCAGGATACTTTCCCACTATTTTCCTTTGAGAAGCTTTAGTTGGTGAGTGGAGCCTGCAGTCAGACCTGATGTGTCCTCTCAACCCACTGCTGGGCTGCATTTGGACTGGGGTGTATTGTTCTCTTTCCCTCTCCCCAGGGCGGGAGTCACTTTAGAGGGGTGCTGGTCCCTGGTAGGGCTGCTTCCACACTGCCAGGCTTGTGGTACTGCTTTGGATGGCTCTGACCAAGGGTGCATTGGAGGGGGTGTGTCTGCAGGAGATCACTGGGGTGGGGCATGGGAAATTAGCCAGTTTGGCCAGGCTTCAATGGGAGGAGTCCTGGGAGGGAGGCCTGGCTGAAGGGGGCATGTCAGCAGGAGCGTTTATGGGTGGGGCACACTGTTAGCAAGTTAAGTAGTCAGTGTAGGCACTGCATAGTCCTCCCAGTGTCTGTGTGTTCAGATAGGGGGTTGGGGAGGGAAATGGTACCTACCAGCTCCTTTGTTCCTGGAATGATCTCCCAAAGGTCCCTGTCCCTCTAGTTCATATTCTGAGATGACTCAACAAATCACTCTCCTGTATACCCCAGGTGTTTTTCAAACTGCTGCTTTATCTCTGTGCGATGTTTATTGTGTTATCTCTTTAAGGCTGGGGACTCAATTTTCTCTTGCCCTCTTGGCTCTCTCAGATTCATGGCTTCTAACTTTTAAAATTCTAGGTATTGGGCCCCTGGGTGGCTCAGTTGGTTAAGCATCTGCCTTCTGCTCAGGTCATAATCTCAGGGTTCTGGGATTCATCCCTACATCAGGCTCCCTGCTCAGTGGGGAGTCTGCTTCTCCCTCTCACTCTATCCCTCCCCATAGCTTGTGCTCTCTCTCTTTCAAATAAATAAAATCTTTTAAAAAATCCATTTGTTAAGCACCCCCTGTTTATAAGCACTTGGAAATTCTGGTTTTCAAACCTAAATGTTATGAAGATTGTCTTCCCTGGACTTCCCTTCCTTTTCCTGGAAAATTATGGGCAAGCTGGTTGTGGCAGGAGAGAATGGATGTGAAACAGCTTCTTGTTATACCAAGTCTGTGTGGCTGTTGTGGGGTGGGAAGTACAATGTTACATCAGCTGCAGGGCTGTGTCTGATTCTGTTGCTTAAGTCAGAGGAGGCCATCTCATAGTCCCACCCAGCAAGCAGTTGGTGGTTTAATTTCAGGTAGATAGAGAGGAGACCCTGACAGCTCTCTTCTTGACCTTGTTTATTTTTTGCCTATTAACTAGACACTAAAACTCTGTACAAGGAAGCTGAAGTCTGCATTATCTTATTAAGCATTTTATATGCAATGTAAACAAAGCTTTTGTTACAAGCTGTGGATGTGGCTTTTCCTGGTTTGTGGTCTCCTAGCAAGAGAAATGGAGCAGGTAGATAGAATATAATGTAAACAGGTAAGTTCTCTACATGGCTTTAAAAGGAAGGAGACAATTTATCCTTCCTTATTGATTCTTTGGAAGCTTCTTTTCTTCTCTTTCTTAGAATACTAGATTGGGATCTTTGTGTCATTCATATCTATTCACTACCAAATTAGAAAGGCCATTTGTCTCGTGCATCAAAGGTTTAAAAAAATGTTCTTAAGTAATTGTATTAATTTCTAAGACTGCTTATATTCTGATTTCTAAGAGTGGTCAGTCAATAGCATGGCTAGTCAACTCTTAGCAGTCATTATGAATGAGGATGGTGGAAAATTAAGGTCAGGGTTTCATTTTCCTTCCTCTTATTGCTTCCTTCTCTTCTAGGATGATTTGTTTTCTATCTTTCCTTATATATTGTCTATATGTAAAGCTGCATGAATTTATAAATAATTTTTATTTCTATTTTTTTTTTTTAGTTCCAGAGATTCTGTTGAATGTAGTGTGACATATAATTATGACACCTCTAATGGATTATAGGTAATCCATTACATAGCACATAACTAAATGGATCTTACAATTAACCATGCAAATTGGGACCTTTCAAAATAAAAAAGGGTGTTATTAATAATTATGCCAGGGCACCTGTGTGGCTAGTGGGTTAAGCCGCTGCCTTCGGCTCAGGTCATGATGTCAGGGTCCTGGGATTGAGCCCCACATCGGGCTCTCTGCTCAGCAAGGAGTCTGCTTCCCTTTCTCTCTCTGCCTGCCTCTCTGCCTACTTGTGATCTCTCTCTGTCAAATAAATAAATAAAATTAAAAAAAATAATTATGCCAGACAACAGGTGTACAGCACTGCTGGGTCTTGGGCAAACTGGGACCCATGGTTGCCCTTCCCAGAGTCTTCCTGTCAGGAATAAGCCTGGTGAAGGCTGTATTCTACCTGGGCTCCCCACTCTGCACTGAGATATTCACATGCATTAGCTTAGCTCAGTTCTCTCTCTAACAGTGAGAACCATAAGGATCAATTATGTTACTATATGACAGGTTTTGGTTATTGCTTTCCAATTCTTCCCTATTGGAATCCAGGTGAAGACCCATAATTGAATATCACCAATAGAATAGCCTGTACTTGGGTACCTGGGTGGCTCAGTTGGTTAAGCATCTGGCTTCAGCTCAGGTGATGATCCTGGGGTTCTGAGATCAAGTACCCCATTGGGCTCCCAGCTCCATGGGGAGCCTGATCTCTCTCTGCTCTACTTCTCTCTCTGTTTCTGTCTCTCATGAATGAATAAAGTAAAATCTTAAAAAAAAAAAAAAAGGATAGTCTGTGTTCATATCTGGCCTCATTTTTCTTCCCCCCCACCCGGGTCTCATCTCTGAGTCTTATGAGTATGAGCAGATAAGACTCAGTCTTAGTAAAGATAGGATTTTTTTAAAAAATTTATTTTTTATAAACATATAATGTATTATTAGCCCCAGGGGTACAGGTCTGTGAATCGCCAGATTTACACACTTCACAGAACTCACCATAGCACATACCCTTCCCAGTGTCCATAACCCTACCATCCTCTCCCTACACCCCTCCCCCCATCCCCCTCAGTTTGTTTTGTGAGATTAAGAGTCTCTTTTCATTTGTCTCCCTCCCGATCCCATCTTCTTTCATTTATTCTTTTCCTACCCCCAACCCCCCCCGCCCCTGTTGCATCTCCACTTCTTCATATCAGGGAGATTATATGATAATTGTTTTTTTCCAATTGACTTATTTCGCTAAGCATAATACCCTCTAGTTCCATCTATGTCATCACAAATGGCAAGATTTCATTTCTTTTGATGACTGCATAGTATTCCATTGTATATATACACCACATCTTCTTTATCCATTCATCTGTTGATGGACATCTAGGTTCTTTCCATAGTTTGGCTATTGTGGACATTGCTGCTATAAACGTTTGGGTGCACGTGCCCCTTCGGATCACTACCTTTGTATTTTTAGGGTAAATATCCAGTGCAATTGCTGGGTCATAAGGTAGCTCTAGTTTCAATTTTCTGAGGAACCTCCATGCTGTCTTCCAGAGTGGTTGCACCAGCTTGCATTCCCACAAAAGTGTAGGAGTGTTCCCCTTTTCCGCATCCTTGCCAGCAAAAGATAGGATTTTTTCTTAATGACAAGAGTAAGAAGTCTGTATAGCATGCCCTATAATTTATCTGGGCCTGTCTTCCCTGTGGTGGTCCTAATGCAAGTCCTGCTTTCTTCCCACTTCACTCTTGGGTCAGCTAACTCACTGTCTTTGCCTCCTGTTCTTGACAGAGGAAGTTGTTAGGAATCCAAGGGCTTAATCACATTCTATCCTCTTGTGGGTTCTGGAACAGTGGAGAACTGAAAACACAGAAAGGATGAGGGTCATTATCTCTTCTTTAATACCAGCATAACTTCACTATGGTGGTGGGCTCACTGGAGTTCCCACCATTTCCACCAGGAGAGAACTTAGTTCTGCAGTTACAAACAAAGTACCTGGGCCTGCCCCTTTGGCTCTAAACAAGGAGGTTAGAAGAGGATTTATGATTGAAAGTTGGTCATTCAGGATAGAAAGGAATGTGACAAGGGACAGGAGAGGAAGATTATAGCCAGAAGGAGAAAGAGACAGGCATAGAAAGAGGGAGTAGAGGATAAGAAACGGAGAGGCTAAGGGAGAGAGTGGAATCAAGCAGTCAAAATACAGAGATGGAGAAAGAGAAGGAGAGAAAGGTAGAGAGTGGAATGGAGGGGGAAAGAGAAAGAGAGAGACCCAACAATCACATAATTCTCTTCTTTACCCATGGTGTAAAATGAACAAATGATAGAGTAAAGGAAAGATACTTCTTCCAAATACCAACAAGTGGTGGTAATTCCTATTTTATGTGTCAAAGTGAGATTGTGGGGAAAGGCAGGAAAGGAGCCCTGTATGTCTGGCGCCCCCTCCCCCCCACCGCCAAGCACGGGAATTCCCTATGAAGCTCTGTTATGTACATCCTGAGACTACAACTTCCACAAGTTACTATTCATTCATTTCAAGAATAGCAACCTTGGGCCTACAATGAAAACTTGGCCAATTGCAGAGCCTTTCCAGCATTGTCACTGAGGAATGTGAAGCCACATCTTTGTTACCTGTAAAGTGTAAAACATCAGCTCTCGGTCTGCAGGAGAAGGATACAACACTTTTTATTCTGGATAAGGAAACCTTTATTGTTGTTGTTATGTTATAAAAGGGAGAATTGCGTGAGCATGACGGAGAACCGTTCTTGGAAATTTTTGTAAATATAGTGTTTTATTGTTGGATAAAACCAGAGAATGGTAGAGGATCAAAGATATTTCAAAGAAGCAAAATGAATTTCTTTCTCTAAAATGTTTCTTTCATTACTACTGTCTACAGGTTTGAGAAAGAAATCTCAGTGATGACATATACAATTCAAAAGTGCTTTTTTTCTGGAGAGGGCAGGACTCTTCCCCCCATCCTTCTAGGTCAGGGCAGGGTAGCTGTTTTAATCCAAGTGGAAGCACAAGTCATATTGGGGCTAGAGACTTAGCCCTGATGATTCCTCCAGAAGAGTCAAGGGGCACTTGACCTGTGTTCTTCCAGTGGGCTAGGAAAAACCAATTTCATTAGATGCTTATTCTTTAGATTCAAATTATAATGACAGACATCCTGAGGCAGGGCACTAGGACTCCCACTGAAAGCCCAGAGTAAGCAGGTCCCAGCAGGGAGGAGACACACTGATAGGAACAGTGAGACAGGACAGGAGAAATTTCAGGTCTGGGACAACTTGTTGTAACTCATATTCCATTAAGGAGTAAGAAAGATGTCCCAGACTGGGCTTTTTAGGACGAAAAAACAAAAACAAAAACAAAAACACAATAATGAGAACAAAACATGAAGATGTATTTTCAACGTTTCCATTTGGTATAGAATTCTTATTGACACAGAATTTCTTCTTATAAGTTACTTTTATCCCCAACAAGTAAGGAATTTGTTTCTCAAAACAAATTCTACCCATGTGGGAGAACTGATTATTAGGATAGAATGATCTCTAAGGTCAGGTAAAGTTGCCTGGGCTTGGACTTAATTTTTGCCTCTCTGGGTCTGGGGTGGCACTCACTGATTTCACTTCCTCAGAGGTTCTAGAATCTTATCTGAGAGGGTAAAAGGCCAGGGCACTAATAAAAAATGCCCACGTCTTCATGGCCCTTGAATCTCTTGACTGGTCAGGTGTACCTCCCTGTTCAAGTTTCATGTGTCTGTTGATCCTTGGTGCTTTGTTTAAAGTATGTGTCTGGGGCTAGAGATTTTTGAGCGCATTACTCAGTGTATACTTGGGCTGGGCTGCAGCGGATGAGGGAGAGTGGAAAGACAACCATGTTCTGCTTGTCAAGCCGTGCCCTGTGACCTGGGTCTCTGTCAACCCACAGGAAGGACTACTTTTTTCTCTTTCCCACAAAGGTGCCAAATGTGCTAGCAAGTGAGCTGGATTGCTCCTGAAGTGTCCTGTTTTGGTGAGAAGCAGGCAGAAATGGTGGGACCTAGAGTTCTTGAGTGGCCAGATTCTTAGGTACTCAGCAATTATTTAGGTCTGTTACTCAGTTTTGTTAATGAGGAATTCAAAGTTCTGATTATATGAGAGCCTTGGAACCACAGTATATTTGATACAAAAAAGTGCTTGCTCTAAAACTTCCCTTTTGAGGGAAGTTCAGTAATTTGGGGTTAATCGAAAACCATCCATTCATCTGTCTATCCATGTATCTATCTGATCTCCTTATTATCAAAGACTTACACTGCTCAGGCAGGTGTTGTAGGTGAATAACACAGAGGGATTACAAAATAGTAACGTGTGATCAAGACTTAGCAAATCCAGCATATCTCCATCTATATATAGGGAGTAGCTACTACTCACTCTCAGGGGACTATTGTTTGCAGAAAAAGCAAACATGGAGTTCGAAGACCTTGAGATCTTTTGACTTTTGCAAGAAGAACTGGAAGTTAAGACATGAAATACACTGATTTTTAAATATTGAAAGCCCATTCAAATGTTTAAAAAATGTTATGCCAACAGTATGAGATTTGTGCCCATGTTGCTATTTGTCAAAGTTGGAAAAATACGTAGGTCACATTAGGTGTGGAGTGTGACCTCTGCTTCTAAAGGATATATGTATGCCCTTAGAAGGTTATCCTGTATTATTTTATAGTTGAATGGCAGTCTTCTCTCTACTTCTACTGACTTTTAAAGTAATAATATCATCCACTCATCCCTTTATATTAGGCTAATTTTATTATGTGGACTATACAGAATACACTTTGTTGTTCCTCATTTAAAGAAATGACTATTAGCCCAACTGCTTCCTAATTATCTGAAGCAAATCTCTCAGGACTTTTTGATAGGGTCTTCCACCAATTTATAAAGGAATTGAGGTTTGGCTCTGAAGAGAAGGGATGGGAAGAAAATATTTCTACTTCTTGGGAATAGAGCCATTCTGTGTGTATTGGCTGCAGGAGTGGGGACTTTGTAAAGCAAGCCACTTTAATATACATCTCTAAGAAGAAATAGGAACCTTCTTGACAGAAATGCCACCTGTTTTAATGTCTGATCACCAGTGGCATTCTTCCAAGTTGAAAGCAAATTTAGGCAAATTTTAAGCTGGTATCTCAGAGAACTGGCACAAACAGGGTTCATAAATTTTATCTTTCTGCTTGAGGGAAAAAAAAGATATTTCACTGATACCATGGCAGAAGAGGTTTTAAGGTTATAAAACCTTAAAAGACTATTAAAAACAGAATGAAATGTGTTTTAAAAATTCAGTATTTTATACTACTTACTGTTACATATTTTGAACATATTTTAATACAAATAATTTTATATTTTACACTACAGTTGATTTTTTTTCCAGTGCCTTCCTAAGGAAATTCTTTACTGGCCCATGTAATGCTAGGCCAGTGATGATAAAGCATGGAGTGTTCCTAGCTTCACTTTTTCCCCTCCTGCCCATCCTCCACATGGCAGCTGACAAGTATCTTCTGATAGATCCAGGCTTGGGTAACACATCATGCCAGCTAAGTAAGAATTCTGGAAATAGCTCAGTGGGACACCCCAGTTTGGGTGTCCTTTCTGGAAACTTGGTTCTGTTGAGGTCTGGCACGTGTGAGCCTTGGAGCCCTAATGGTAAATGGGAAGGCAAGAATTCTCTGTCCCAGACTTGGCAGAAATCTCTGTGCTTTCTCTGTAGAACTGGTAGAACTAGCATTCTATTATGAAAGTTGAAAGGTTTGGCCAATTTTACCGGACTTGGGCTTTTATAGTTCTGTATCTGTAGCTTAATGTCATGTTTCTATATAACCTCCTCTAGTTACATAGATTTGGAATAAAATCCACTATCTTTTCCTTGATCTACACAGCTCATCTTGAGCTAGCCTCTGCCTTATTCTTCTAGCTCATTTCCTACTACTTAGATCTCATTTGTCTTTCTTAAATGGGCAAAGCTCTTCCTCACTTTTGGCCTCTTGTTGAACCTGCTGGTTCCTCTCTGTAGATGACTTATTTATTGGAACTTTGGCTTCTTTTCATTTTGAGCTTCGATTCAAATTTGACCTCTCATTCTCCCAGACGTTTCCTTTGGTGACTCTACCTCTACCCTCCCACTCTAACATCACTGTCTCCTTTTCCCTGTAGCACTTAATTGAACTAATATTAATTATTATTTGCTTCCCCCATAAAATGTAAGCCTTGTGAGAGTAGGACTTTCTTTATTGTAGTTTATTGTTCTATTTTCAGAATCTATAAGAGCACCTGGCACAAAGTCAGTGCTCAGAAGTACTCATTGGATGAATTATAATTTGTTCCCAGTCAGTGACTTTACCTGCAATCTGTTTTATTTTTATTCTTTTAATTTATTTGAGGGGGGGGGGGGGGGAGGGTCAGAGGGAGAGAATCTTAAGCAGACTCCCTGCTGGGTGTGGAGTCCCACTTAGGGCTCCATCTCACAACTTTGAGATTATGACCTGAGCTGAAATCAAGAGTCAGACACATAACTGACTGAGCCACTCAGGCACCCCTGTTTTACTTTTGATGGGAATATAATGTTATCATTTGGCAGTGTTGGGAGGAGAACGGGGTTAGAAGGTGGTGAGGAAATGGGAAAATATGGGTACGGTGAAATTAGCTACATGATTTGAGCAATGAATCACAGCATTGCCTTAAAATGAAAAAAAAAAAAAAAGAAGCAAATACATAATACTTGAAAGTCAGACTGTAAGCTCATAACCTCACAGTGGATGTAGTTGTGCAAATCATGTATGCCCAGAGCTTTATCGTCATAATTCTGATAAGAAGGGAAAGGCTGGTGACATGTCTATAGAGCATTACATAAACGTAGTTGACTTCAACTTTGCTTTGAGCCAATTTGCAAGGCTGGTTAGTGCTTTTTTGATAGATGAAGGGGGTAACATTTATGCAAGAAGGTAAGAAACAAATGATAGAGACCTTGGCTAGTATTAGTTTTATAAAAGGATCTTCTTGTACCACCCTGGAAGTCTATGATGACCCATGTGTTTGTTTATGAATGGCTCATAAGGGACCAAGGAAAACAGAATTAACCTTTTGAACATCAAACATCAGTAAAATGCTATTTCTTTTTTTTTCTCTTTTTAAAATATTTATTTATTTGAATACAGTTGACACACAATGTTACATTAGTTTCAGGTGTACAACATAGTGTCTCAACATCTCGATATTTTACGCTATGCTCACCACAAGTATAACTACCATCTGTCACCATATAACACTATTATAATATCATTAACTATATTCCTTATGCTGTGCCTTTCATCCCTGTATTCATGCCATAACTGGAAGCCTGTACCTCTTACTCCCCTTCACTCATTTTGCCAGTCCCCAACTCCAATGCCCGCTGGCAACCATGAGTTTGTTCCTGTATTTATAGGTATGTTTTTGGTTTTTTGTTTGTTTATTCACTTGTTTTGTTTTTTAGACTCCACATATGAGTGAAATCATATTGTATTTGTCTTTCTACAGCCATGCTTTCTTATAGGAAAAGAAAACAGCCACTTTATTTTTTTTAAGATTTTATTTATTTATTTAACAGAGAGAGAGAGAGAGAGAGAGAGAGAGAGAGAGAGATCACAAGTAGGCAGAGAGGCTGGCAGAGAGAGAAGGGGAAGCAGGCTCCCTGCCGAGCAAAGAGCCCAATGCGGGGCCCAATCCCAGGACCCCGAGACCACGACCTGAGCCAAAGGCAGAGGCCCAACCCACCGAGCCAATGAGGCACCCCTAAATAGCCATAAAATGATATTTCTTATCTGTACTCTAAGACATGTTGGACAGGAGATGTTCCATGAAGCTGATGAAATTTTAACTAATGTAAATAATCCATTGAGATTTGACCCTCATCAATCATCCTCCTTATTGTTACCATTTGGCAGAAAATGTACCTCTTGACAGAAGAATATGACATATGAAAGTACAGCTGGAAATGTTCATGTTCTCAAACAGTGACTCATCTGATCCCCTAGGCATCTCTTCAAGACCCGAATCCAAAGAAAGCACAACGGGTTTCCATGCTTAAGAGATTTTTTTCAACGCCAGTGTATAGAAGACCAAATATGGGGGAGGTGAGGGTTCATGATGATTTTTTGGTCTAATTCACATCTCCTCTCATGAGCAGTGCTGAATGTAATCTTATGTGGAGCATGTATTGGATTTCTGCAGGGCATAAATTGCCTTCCTTTCCTTTCTTTGCAGCACCGATTACAGGCTTGTGCAGAAAGCTGAATTTTGAAATCTTGTGGGATTAATCAGCAGATCAGAGTAGGGGTAGTTATGGGGGAGACTAGGTGATAGAGGTGAGAAAAATCAGAAACGAGGATTTGCGTTGTGACATTGACGTACCTCACTGTTATTTTGTAGAAGTTTCCAGGTCTTATGCAGTTTATTAGTTGGGATGGGCTGAGGTGTGCTGCTGTATCAGTCAGAGTGTATTAAGCAATAAAGATTTATTTCTTGTTCATGCTGTGCATCTATTGTGGGTCAGCTGGGTGCTCTGCTCACCATTGTCACCCAATGGCTGATGGAACAGCCAACATCTCAAATACTGTCAATCACCATACTTGAAGGGAAAGTGACCCATAAAGAGTTTAACCCTAAATGTTCTTGTACAGAAATGGCATAGGCCCCACAACTCAAAAACGCACTGAATAGAACTCATTGTGCCTGGTGCCACCCAAACTCCTGGGGGACAGGAGTTTGTAACTCAGACTACCCTAAATGAAAGACTACATATGCCTTTATTTTAACCCTTAGTATGGAAGCCACCTGAAGACAGGTAATATCTTCACTCCTGCAATCCCCATATACTATGTGCCCAGTTGATATCTTTTGTTGGATTGAATGACTGAAGGCAGACCCAGGACTTCCAATAGGAAGAGAATAAAAGCTTTTTTTGGGGGGGTGCTTTTCTGCACTGGAGAGATTACCTAAATATCACATATGATTCCATCACACATATTTTGTTTGGCAGTGATTTGACTTTCTTTCCTGTTTAATAAAGTAAGGATAAAAATTTAGATGGTTCTTTCTTATAAATATCCCCAGACTAAACTTGAATGACACCGTATATTAAATAATGTGCAAAATCGGCCCTATGTTTAGTTGCCCAAGGGTTTCAGCATTTTTCATGAGTCAGTCAGAGGTTGGTCTGGAAGGCTCTGACCATGGGCTGGAAGGTCTTTGACACCATGGTGACATGGGCAGGAGGAGATAGATGGTTGTCATGTAAAGTGTCTGCCGAATGCACCATGCCAATAGTCATGTTTTGTACCACCCAGGAAATACGCTATCAGAACAAGATATTTTCTTGGCTCAACATAATATACCATAGTATGTCTGATAGAGTCAGCCAAAACATGATAATTTATCAATGCTTCTGCCAGCTACCCAGGCTGGCTAAGAGAACCAAGGGCCAAATGAGGTGATCAAAAAGACAACTAGAAAAGCAAAAGGACAAGGGGAAAAAACCAGCCAGGAATCCATGTTTTGCTTGATTGTCTCATTACCTGTGAATCAGCAGTGTGGGAGCCTTTTCTGCCTCTGGGGGTAATCCATCTTCTGTGTGGGCATAGGGCCACTCTTTCCTGGATCCTCCCACTTCTGACTGTTTCAGTTACTGGAAAGCAGACCTGGGACCACTACAAACTAACGGAGTGGTAAAATGTGCAGTCTCTGTTGGCAGACTGCCTGGGTTCAGATCTTTGTTCGGTTTGCCAGCCAGGAAATGACTCATCCCTCCATACCTCAGTTTTTCGATCTGTAAAATGGAGAGAGTAATAAAAATATGATTTCATTTCTGTGAAAATTAAAAGAACTAATGCATATTTGTTGCTTAACATCCTGCTGTTATTAATAATGGCAGGGTCAGAAAGTCTGTGTATATGTGGTAAATGGAGATGGGAAATGTGTGTGACTGGCTATTTAGGTTCAGACATAGAGAAGAATCAAGAACATAAGTTGAAGAAAAATGTACAGTTCTTCATTATATTGTTACAATCACTATTGATTTTTTTTAAAAAAAGATTTTATTTATTTGAGAGAGAGAGAGCACAAGCAGGTAGACAGGCAGAGCAGAGGGAGAGGGAGAAGCAGTCTCCCTGCTGAGCAGGGAGTCCCATGCAGGACTTGATCGCATGACCCCTAGAGCATGACCTGAGCTGAAGGCAAACCCTTAATTGAGTGAGCTACCCAGATGCCCCACTACTGATGTCATTACCAAGGAGGTAGAAAAAAATTCCTGTATACCACTCATCCTACTTGCTATATGAGGTGGATAATAATATCCACAGCTCTCACTTCTTGGTGTTTGAGTTTTTTTTAAAGTTTTTGTTCTCATTCCAACTTTACTGAGAGGTAACAATAGTCAAGACAGGACTTTGGTAAAAATTTCAAGTGGAAGGCACATAAAATTTTACTCTTTGAAATGTAATTGCTTTGGCATAAAAAAATAAGAATCAAGCTTTAGTCCCAGAATGATATCATTTTCTAATGAATTGAAATTGCACCTAATAGAGTTGAATATAAAGATTAGTGAAGGCGGTAAGAAAAAAAAAGGCATGGCATGGATTATTCATTATAGGTGTTAAAAGAGCAATAGTGAATATTTTTCGTTTTCATTTTCATTTTTTTTTTACAAAGACAACTCAGGAAAATAAATCAGGCAGTTTAAAAATGAATTCACCATCAGCTTGATTCTGCATTCATAAATGTAATGATGTAATTAAATTAAAGACATTATTTAGTAGCAGAAGCATATGGGGAAAGCCTGCAGCTATAAGCTGTGGTTCTCTGGAGTAGGGGCATGAGGAAGATAAATCCTTGGGACTCCATCTAACCCACGGCACATCTTCCCTGCCTTTGATTTCAGTTATTCCATTCTTTTTTTGTACCGATGAGGCACATCTGGTACCCTGTGCTCACCCTCCCTGCCTGCTTTCTACTCGGACTGAAACTCTTTTCTTTCCTCTCTTTCTGCCTTTTGTTGGGATATATTTTATATATATTTTTTGTATCAAACTCATTTTTTTTGTATCAAACTCATTTTTTCTGACCTGTAACAACATGACCAGTGGATTTCTGACATTGGCACTTGTAGTTCTGTTGATGGGCTTGAATGTCTGGTTCTGTGGCTTTCTGCCAGGTGAATAGCTATGTCATCAGCAGCTTACAGAGGCCCTGCTACCATGGCTGAACATGACACACCAACAGACCAGTGCAGGGCCTTACTTCTGGTCTTGCTGAGGCCCGGAGTTCCTGGCAATGTACACTTGGATTACTCAGACAAGTCTAGTGGACGCTAACTCAGACAAATTTAATGTGACTTCCCAACCTCTATGCCATGCATTCTGTCACTCATAATTATCCACTCTTTGATTCAGTAATATTCCTATAGTTAAGTGATGGGAGATTAAGGTGGGGAAAAAAGGGGAAACTAGTAAATGTCTCAAAGGGAAGGTTGAAGTTAGAAGCCATGGGAAGTGGCTTCAGGAGCATATTTTCTGATCATAGGTTGATCTTAGGATATCCAAAGTAAAATAAACTTATTATTTATTTCAGGAAACTTATTGTTCAAATGTGAACAAGCAGATAGTAATATCACTGGGTTTCTCCAAAGTGATATAAAAATAAGTGCTGTAGCTGAAGACAGCCTGTATACATAGGGAAGGAATAAAGAGAACAGCATTTGAAGAAGAGCCCCAGCAGTCTTTGTTAGGTGCAATGCTGAGTGTTCCATCCTGATAATAGAATGTTCAGGGTAATTATTTGATCTGTTCAGTAAGCACAGCCAGAGAGAACATAGTAAGTACTCTGTCTTGTTAGTGAGAACACTGTTAATATTCATGGGAATGTAATGCTCAAGGTCCTGGGGGTCGATGAGCTCTGGATCCGTGAGACTGCCATGTGGCTCTAGGTCTCCTGACAAGTGAATGGTGGGCCCCCTGGGGTTCCTCCACCATCTTGAGGGCATTTTCAGGACCCCTCATGAGACCTCTCTTGATAGCTATGAGTTGAAGGTGGTGTGGATGGGAAGACAGACTTTATGTTTGAATTTGTCTGAATCAAGAACCAGGCTAAGGTTAGGCATGAATGCAAGGGAAGTAGTAGATTAAAAGGTGCTTCCTGGTCTGGGCCAATTCTCTATCCCTGTACTGGCTCAGGCAGCTTAGGAACCAGATGTGAATTCTTAGGAGGAGTAAAGGGACTAGTGCTTGGGCTTCTGAAGGAATGTGGTCCTCTGCCAGGAGACTCTGGGGGTAGTGGATTGTGATCCAGCTAATCCAATGGAGCAACCCCATATCCTTACTGGTAATGTCAAGAATTGCTCTTGAACACTTTGCTCCTAGTACGATGTATAATAAGATACACTTGAAAGGTGCCCAGAGGCCCACACTGGCCTTCCTAGGGTTTGGTCTCCTGACTCTTGAGCCTATTTTGTATCTTTTATAGTGTTTTCACAGTAGAATTGTGGCATTGTCTTTCCTCCTTCTTGTGTTTTTCAGCTGTGGTGAAAATAAAAACTAATAGCTTCTAGGAAAGGTATCAGCTATGCCTGCTTTGTGTCATGACATTTCCATAATTCATAACTCATCTGTATTTATAAGGTCTTGCTGTGGGAATAGTAATCACAGCTGGTACTGCCTGTTCTGCATGGTTTATTGTGAAAGTTCTTACGTAAGGGAGTGGATTCTGACCATTGGACAGCCCAATTCATGTTCCAACTGTTGTTTTCCTCAGGGGCTATCAAAGGACAGATTTGGTACCAGGCATATTCATTTCAGTGTCCAACAGAATGAAATTATTGTCCTCAGCCATTATTTTTAGAGACCTCTCCTCATTGGTCTGAACACCAATTCACAATATTTAATAATGTGCCTTGGCGTTTCCGTGAATACACTTTGATCCATGCATGAACTTCTGTTCACTTTGCACTACTTCTGTGTTTGCTACTTTGGAAGAAACGTGGTCTATGGTACTTAGCACTTTTCTTTCTTTTTTTAAAAAATATTTTATTTATTTATTTGACAGACAGAGATCACAAGTAGGCAGAGAGGCAGACAGAGAGAGAGGGGAGAAGCAGGCTCTCAGCTGAGCAGAGAGCCCGATGCGGGGCTCGATCCCAGGACCCTGGGATCATGACCTGAGCCGAAGGCAGAGGCTTTAACCCACTGAGCCACCCAGGCGCCACAGCACTTTTCTTTTTTTAAGGTATTTGTTTGCTTGTTTGCTTATTATTTTTTGAGAGAGAGAGAGCTCAAGTGGGGGGTTAAGAGCAGAAGGAGAAAGAGACTCCCTGCTGAGCAGGAAGCCCGATGTGGGGCTCCATCCCAGGACCCTGAGATCATAACCCAAGCCGAAGGCAGATGCTTAACCAACTAAGCCACCCAGGCACCCCTTAAACAGCATTTCTTTCTTTCTTTTTTTAAAGATTTTTATTTATTTATTTATTAGAAAGAGAGAGCTCAGGCAGACAGAGTGGCAGGCAGGGGCAGAGGGAGAAGCAGGCTCCCTGCCGAGCAAGGAGCCCAATGTGGGACTCCATCCCAGGACACTGGGATCATGACCTGAGCCGAAGGCAGCCACTTAACCAACTGAGCCACCCAGGCGTCCCCTTAAACAGCATTTCTTAAGTAGTCAGATGTGAGTGCTGATTCACATAGACCTGGTTTGCCCATTTTCTTCCTGGACTCTTTAACTCAGAAGTAATTATAACTAAATTTCAGGGTTTGGTTTGGAACATTTTTTATATTTCTCTCACTTCATGCATAGATGTTAATATTTCTGCTGTGTTCTCTTATTAGGTATTAAACTTCTTGGGAAAGTACACATATATATTTTTACAGCTTTCCATAATACTTAACTGTGATCATCTTTCTTATTCATAAGCATTCATGCAGTGGCTCCTTACCTGTGGTCTAGTAAATAGTGATATGAAAATTGGAATAGTGTGGATACTGTGTCCCCTAATCAATGAAAATTGAAGAGTCTGACATCATGACTTGCTCAGCAAATGCTATCAACTTCCTGGGTTGTGTATAGTATTATATACATACAGGGTCTTTAATACATTAGTTAGTGACACGACATATTAAAAGTGAACTTATTCTACGGTAGGTAAAGTAGATTATCTCTCAACATCGATTCCTAGCCACTACTGGTGTACAATTTGGTCCAGCAAAAGCTGGAAAGTTACAGAACAATGTCCCAGACTTCCTTGGAGATAAAACAGGAGTGGACCTGGGATCTCACTGATTGGCCCGACCACTGGCATGAGTACCAGGGCCCCGTCAGTAGCTGTGTTTAGAGGAAGAGTGTGGGGCGTCATGTGTGCTGGTGAAAAACATGGCAGCCATGTTTTTCCAGACAGCAATCTGCCATTAAATCAGCAGCTTCCTGACTGGCTCTTAATGATGGTGACTTCATACTCCAGGTGACTTCCTGTCAGTGTTTGCATCTTATTTGAGGTGAGACACCATAATTCTGGAACTGGCAGTTCCCAGGGTGGCAAGCAGCTGCTCACAGATGTAATGGTTCTTATGGTGGCCCAGTTCTCTGGTGAGCTTTGGGAATTATTTCTGAAGGCTCAGCCTGGATATATTTCTTCATTTGTCCCCAGTAATTCTATAAGCCATTTAATTATCTGCATAAATTATTTTTCTTCTTAAAATAGTTAGGGCAGATTCTATTTTCTTTAACTTTACCGTGATGGATATCCAATTGGGCCATGTACTTCCTCCAAAATTTTCCAAAGTCAACTCATTGGTCATTATATTATTTCACGGAAAATTGTGGAAATACCACTAGAAATAATCACAAATACAATTGGGACTTTTTTCAAGCCACTCCAGAATGTTTACACAGACTTCATATTTTCCCTCTAATCAATGAGTGACAGTTGGTGATTTCCCCAGGCCCATTAACTTGACTTGTAAAATGTGCCTTGAACTGTACTTTGAAGCCCAACAAAATTGAGCTGTTTGAGCTAGAAAAGCAGGAGCAGGCAAAAGTGCAGAATCCTCGCAGGAAATGTTTTGCCTCCAGGGTCCTGTCATTGAAACTAGAGATAGAAAATACAAATATTATAATGGATATCTATGGTGCTCATATCTGTGCATTAAGGCACAGTGCTAATTAGAGGCCAAGGTGGTGGGTCCTGTTGCCAGGTAACCATTTGATTTTGCTCTCTTCCAGGGCCTTAGCCTTAACTCTTTTGCCTGGCATGCTCATACTACCTGTCTTGGAGCAGAGAGAGAAAGAGTGGTAGAAAGTTGGCAAAAATTATTTCTCTAGATGCTTTAGTGATGGTGGGTCAACTGCATCACTTTCATACTTAAAGGCTGGTATCTTCCAATAGTCTCCAGAGAAGGGACAGAAATGCATTCTGTTAAGTAATTGTGAGCCTTGCTAGGCTGTACACACAGGCAGAAGAGGGAGTTTGTTACTTTGCCCTAGGAGAGAGTTTTTATCTTCAGGAGAAATGGTGTGCAGAAGAGGGATAGAAAAATATTGAGCATAGAGGAGCATTTAATTTGCAACAGAATAGGAGTTTATTTTTATTTATTTACTTATTTTTAAAGATTTATTTATTTATTTTAGAGAGAAAGAGAGCCTGGGGTGGGGGGGCAAAAGGAGAGGGGAGAGAGTCCTAAGCAGACTCCACAGTGAGCACAGAGCCCAATCCTGGGCTCAATTTCATGACCCTGACATGACTTGAGCTGAAACCAGGAGTCAGACACTTAACTCCCTGAGCCACCCAGGTGTCCCCAGAATAGGAGTTTAAAAGGGATAAGAAGATTGGGTGGAGCAAAAGTGGCCCAGGGAAGGGAAGAGGCTATACCTTTTAAAAATTATCATCAGATATGAAGAATACAGACTCCTTTCCACACAGTGCTTTCAATACAACGAAAGTTTGATGTCTCGTGTCAAAAGAAGCCTGGAACCAGGTCATATGGAGCTGGCATGGCAATTCTAGAAGTTTATTCTGGACCGAATTTCCTTCTATTTCTGTTATCCATTTTCTTAACACATACCTTCAATTCTCAAAGTCAACTCACAATCCAAGGTAGATGCTGGAGTTCTGAATATCACCCTCACCTTCCCGACAGTAGGAATGCAGAAGACCGCTTCTTCCTGGAGGCCCGTGCACTACTTCCTTCAGCATCTTATTGGTCAGAATTTTGTCCCATGTCCTTAGTACCTGCAAAAGAGACTAGAGAATGTAGTCTGTTTTGTCAAGAGGCAGTGAGTCTGGTTTCAGTTGGGTCTTTGTTAGGAAGGAAGAAGGAGAAAGTGGGTATTTGTTGGACATCTAGTGATCTCTGCTACAAAGGCTGAGAGCTTTGGGACTGTGCTGCTGTTGACTGTGGCATTCTGGCTTTGTGCAGGGGTCCTTTTCTCTACTCCAGAGGTGGAGTTTCTTTTACTTCTGGATGATCCAGGAAGCTGGGGTGGTTTCCAGAGAATAGTGCCAAGAAGGGCTGAGCACATACATGGCTGTATGAGATCAGAAATGGTGCCCGAGATCCTTTTACCTGTGTGATGGTGATGTAGTTTAATTGATAGAAACTGTAGCAGGTGTAAGTGGGAATTCTTTGGCACATAGCCTGTGAGCCTTGTCTGATTAATACCCTTGTACATATGCCTTCAGCATCTGAAGCTCTAGAAAAGTTCCGGGATCTAGAGGACATAAGAGTAGGAATCTTTTTGGGCTTACCATCATGGGGAAGTGTATTAAAGTATTTTAAAGCCATAGAATCCTAACTCTGAAAAAAGACTAAAGACTCTTTGACCACTACAAAGAGCCTAAATTATGATTAGTCTCAAATCAAAATTTGTTTGTCTCAAAGAGCTGAAGAAAAAAAGAAGCCAGCATTTGAAAATTAGTTTAATCAATAGATATTTGAACAATCAGGCCAGCCCACAATGGCCATCCTGCATTCCTGCATGTCAGCAACTTCCTGGCGCTGAGCACTGACTGTTCCCTTTGGACGGGGCCTGCATTTCCTGGCTCCTAACCATCCACACATTTGTGATACCTTATGTCTGGCCTGCTTTTCACTTCTTTGTGTGACCTGCTGGACATCTGTAAGCATCTAGGCTTTTACCCCTTTGTCAGGATCACCAGGAGGTAGCCAGTACCTGGGAAGGGGTTGGTTGCTGGCCTGCCTCAGTTACTGGTAAGAAGCATGGGTAGAGGACTCCTGGCCTGGAGAGGCAACAAAGGGTGTCATTGAAAACCGAGGACTACAAGGAAAGCACCTGACAAGGGCTGTGGTTTGTCTTATATAAGAACTCCAGAGTTCACCTCTGGGAAGACATACAGTTGCACCCCCAGGTATCTGGTATCTTAGGACTATGACTGAATCAGCTCAGATCTTTCCATGCTTTACAAAGCTGGAGTCAGGATGTGACTGTGTTTTGCCGCCAAGTTGTTCCCATACAGGTGGAGTGAATTCCTATGGTGCTTTGAAGCGATAATGGGCCAGGGCATTATGTTCAGGGTAGTGGCTCTAACAGATTGTGCTGTTTGGAAACTTTCCCTACAATTTCTAGGAATTACTCTGTAACCTATTTAGGAGGCTTATTCTAGTGGCTCACTGGCTAAGCCTATATTCCAACTGTTGGCAATACGTTCATTGTTACCTGACTGTTTGTGGTGGGTATTGCATTTTTTAAAAAAGAGATACACATAACTGCCTCCCAAGCCACCCTTGACCTAATGCAATACTGTGTTGCAACCTTAAAAATTCATTTGAAAACCCCTTTAATGTGCAAAATATGAAGAAGAAAGGAATGTTAAAAAGCTGTAGGATTCAGATCCTTATTTGTAAAGAGACATTGAGGTCCTTCGAACTACATTAGACTGAATGATTTAAGGAAACATTGTTTCCATCATTTAAAGGTTTTATTTAGGAACCATGTTCATACATTTCAGAGGGAGCCCCTTTCCCTTCTCCCCACTCAGAATTCACTCGACTGGTATTTGCCTCCTTGGACTTTGGCTTGAAATGAAATCTTTTCTCTCTACCTTAGTAAATGTCAGCAGATTAAAGGCATGATTCTGATCTCTAAATGTGCCTGACTGCTGATTGCTACAAATAAGGAAAAAGGAAAATAAAGCCTTTTTGCTACCTTAATAAGCATTGTGATTTCTGTTTGATTTTCTTCACATGTGAGGTCTCTAATGGTAAGGCCTGAATTTATTAATTATGACTGGGTAAACCTCAACATTGTAATTAGCAATAGTGGCATAAATTATATCAATTTTACTTAGTTCTTTGAGTTTTAATTTTCTTAGGTGTATTTAATTTGTAGAAAAACATCTCTACAGCTTAAGGTTAATTTTGCTAGTACTTGAAATAAGGTGCATTCAGTGGATGAAAATATGAGTATATTAGGCTACAACCTGTATATAAGAAAAATAGTGGTTTGCTTTCTACTTGGTGTTACCACTAGTATGTATCATGGTTGTAACCTAATGAATTCAGCTTTTCCCATCATGCTCCCTTTTGTACACTAGCTTACCGATTTGATTCTAAATTTACTTTGTAGAATCGGGTTTTAGTTTCTTAATTTCCATATAGTTGGGGAAACTGTTTCCTTGAACATATACTTTTATATGTACTCTATAATTAATAGTACTTAGAACATTTATTCTAATGGTCTAAATGTGAATCTTAACAAAAAGTAATTTATAAATTCTATTTTCAGAGAGTATCCATGTATGAGATTTCATTCATAATGTTAGGATACTGAGGCTAAGATATGCATTTTTAATTTTATATTTTTTGCTTTTAAAATGTATATTCAGGGGCGCCTGGGTGCTCAGTGGGTTAAAGCCTCTGCTTTCTGCTCGGGTCGTGATCCCAGGGTCCTGGGATCGAGCCCCACATTGGGTTCTCTGCTCAGTGGGGAGCCTGCTTCCCCCACTGCCGCCTGTCTCTCTGCCTAATTGTGATCTCTGTCTGTCAAATAAATAAATAAAATCTTAAAAAAAAAAAGTTAAAATGTATATTCAGAGGTGACTGGGTGGCTCAGTGGGTTAAGTCATGGTCTCAGGGTCCTGGGATCAAGCCCCACATCAGGCTCTCTGCTCAGCAGGGAGGCTGCTTTCCCCCATCTCTCTGCCTGCCTCTCTGCCTACTTGTGATCTCTCTCTCTGTCAAATAAATAAATAAAAATCTTGAAAAAAATAATAAAAAATGTATATTCAGTAATAAACATAATACAAGTAATAAAAGTTCTTTAAAGCTTTTTTTTCTTTTTCTCTCCCTCTTCTTCTTCCTCTTTTTTTTGAAAATAGAGGCAAGCTGGAGAAAGAAAAGAACGAGTACTGTAGAGTTCTGTGAAGGTCATTGTATTGGAAATTGAATTTTGAGCAATTGGACTTAACATCATTTTGTGAGAATTTTCATCTCATGTGTGTGTGTGTGTGTGTGTGTATAAAACTATTCCATCAGGGAATGTGTCGTAGGTCACTGAGGGTATTTCTAATTTTCTTTTCTATTAAGACTAATGTTGCATGGAATACCTTTGTATACAAACCATTTCCATATTTCAGATTTTTAAAAGTTGGAATTCCAAAGTAGATTACTGGCTCAAAGATGTATTTCATTTAGTATTACTTTGCAGGAAGCAGAATATACATTTCCTAATATTTTACCTGGCTTTGGTTCTTTGTGCAGGGTGCCATATGAGAAGCTGGAAGGAGGAACGCTGGAAAGGAGGAAGGAATGAGAAAAATTGTTGTAATTTTGCTACCTAGGTACTGTTTGCAAACTGAAAAATGTCTGTTGGAAGAGGAAAAAGCTTGAACCAGCTTGTCTCACATCTGGCTTTTTCCTCTTGGTCCTGATGCCCAAGAGATAGTCCCCGGACTTCAGAGGTTTTATTGAAATGAGTACAACTAACAAACACTGGGAGTTCAATGTGGCTTTGCAAGGCATATTGCTTACCCTTCAGCGAAGTAAGAGAGCAGCAGTCAAAGACCTGCCCACTTAATTGGAAAGGCAGTCGCTGATGTCTTGGGCTCTGATTGTGATTACTCCAAAATTAAAGTAAAACAGTTGGATTTGGATTACACTTCCTTGAAAGTTTTGAGTAATGCTGAATTTCAGCCTGGCAGTCTGGCACCTTGATGGATTTTGGACCTCCTTCCTCTCTTCCCCTCATTCCCCAGTATGGCGGCTGACTTACTCAGTGTGCACAGAATTATTCCCTAGGGGCTGTCAATTCTTGAGTTCTTTAGGCAATTATGGTGAATTAAATAAGTGAAAATACAATTGCAGATGTGTATGTGTAAAGGGGAATTGAAGATTTTTTCATTCTAAAAAGCAGCTTTCATACTTGTGATGAGTGAGAACTATCTGTCCATACTGTGGGCAGTTGAAGAGAAGGAGGGGCAAGAGAAGCTGCTTTGTGTATCCTGAATCTCTTGGGGTTATGGGACCTCCAAGATGTGTTACTTTTGCTCCATACTCTTGTGCAGTTGGCTCTTCTACAACAAATTCTCATTCTGGGTCATCAAGGTGGGGGACATGCTATCACATAGCAGCTGGATTAGGAGGACATTCATTTTATCGATTGGTGCTTTCTCATTGATTTTGGTGTTTGAGCATTTCCCTTTCTTTCTTTCTAAATCATGTCTGCATTTAACTATTTAAAATGTTTTACTTAGCATTTTTTTGTGGCTTTTCACCAAAACAAGTATTACCAGTATTTCTGTGAGAGAATGGAAGTCCTTTCCATTGTTGCTGGAAATAAAATATACAATCCATTCTCTCTGCAGCAGCCAGAGCGATCGTTTAAGATAAAAATCATATCACATTGATCCCCTGCTTAAAACCTTCCTGAATTTTCATTGTTCTTAGATTAAAAGCAAAACTCTGTATCATTTCCTACAAAGGTCTGCATGATCCAGGTCCTACTGATAGGAACTTTGCACCACTCCTTCTCATTGACTTCTACCACACCGCTTTCTCTCTCGTTTCTTGAACTAGACAAGCTCATTCCTGCTGGGGGCCTTTGAACCTGCCTGTTGCCTCTGCCTGGCTGCCTTGGAAAATCCCACTCTTGGTATCACTCAGGTCACTGCTCAAGTGTCTTCCTCACAAATACCTTTGCTGACCACCCTAATGAAGGTAACAGGCTTTGCCCTCCCCTCATCACCATCCCATCTCCCTCTTTGTCTGCCTGAAATAATTTTGTCTATTTCTTCACTTGTTTACAATTCAGAATGTAAACCGTGGAAGCAGGGATCTCTTTTCCATCATTCATTACTTCAAACCCAGGATTAGAATAGTGCTGGGAAAGGCCTGTTGCAGGATGGATTAATGAATTAAATAGTGTACCTCATGTCATTTCCAAAGTTAGCAGAATACCATGATCACAGTTTTCTTGATAAGGGAAACTGGGATATAGAAAGATAAGAGGGATACCTAATTAGCATTAAAAAAGCAATGTTTTATTAGGACTCCTTCAAATCGGTGGATGTGACACACAAAAGGTGTTTGTTTCAGCTCATCTTCTTTATTTTATAGATGTGAAAACAGAGACTCTGAGATTTTGGGAGTGGTTCAGATCTCACACTGAGTGGTAGAGCTCAGGGCAGGACACATACCTCCTGATTCCTACCAAGTGAGTTGCTTCTGTCTCACCGAGCAAGAGTCATGGCTACTCCACCGTGGATCAGACACAGCAATGACTAGAGGATGGAAGTTTGCTCTGCATTTTGCAAAACCATCAGAAACAGATTGAACATATTTTATGGTCATTTTTTTTTAAGGCTGTACATAATGATGCTTGAACAATAGTAGAGAAAAGTATCTGAATACTTTTCCCCCCTAAAATTCTGAAGGGTGAATATAGAGAGAAACGTAATTTTCCTTTCTGTCAACTGTCTTCTGTATGTCAACAGGTAACTTTCTTCAGCTTGCATTAGAATGTTGCCAGTATGAGCAGCATCTTCTTGTAGACTCTGTTCTGTCAGAGTCACTCAAGGAGGATATACCAGCTGAATTTCCCTTATAAGGGCAGGAGGAATAAGACAAATGAAAAAGATGATTCATCATTACCATGATCTTAAGGAAAATGGGAAAATTCTTCCTGGCAAATTTAAAATCTGTTATCAACTCGTGCATGTCACATGTTTACTCTTTATTTCTTTTTCTTTGTAAGATTTTACAACCTATAAGAAAATGAGAAGGGAGAAAACAGAAGTCTTAAATTTGAAGTTCGTCATTGAACTAGTAGCTTTGTATTTTACTTATTGAATATAAGCTTGACTTTTTTTTAATTTAAGAAAACTGGTCAGGAGCCTATGAATATGTTTTAGAAGTTCTTCAGTGATTTTTTTTTCATCTAAGTGGTAACTTGGATTATTCTGGAAAATAGCTTAGTAATATATTTCAGTCATTTGAATGCATTTATTCCTTTGGCCCAGTAATTGCACTTTTCAAAATTTATCCTGTCCTAGTAATCTAGTTTGGGGTAAAAATCTGACACTCAGTCATTTTTTGCAAAAAAAAAGTTCTTTTTTTGGTTAAGTGTCTGCCTTTGGGTCAGGTCATGATCCCAGGGTCCTGAAATTGAGCCCTGTGTCAGGCTTCCTGCTTCTCCCTTTCCCTCTGCTTGCCGCTACCCCTGCTTATGCTCTCTGTCTCTCTCTCTCTGCCAAATAAACGACAACAAAAAAAATCTTCACAACAGTACTACTTAGGGTAAAATAAAAAGATGTTGGACAGCACCTAGTATTCAAATATACATTAAAGATAATTTTTCTTTTATTTTAAGTAGGCTCCATACCCAGCATGGAGCCCAATGCAGGGCTCGAATTCAGGCTTGATCCTGAGATCAAGACCCAAGCTGAGATCGAGAGTTGGACACTTAACTTACTGAGTCACCCAGGCACCTGTCCATATAAGATAATTGTTTGCAGGCCCATCTGATGTAATTTTATGCAACTGTTCAAGAAATTTAATATTTAAAGTTATTTAGATGGTAAAGGAATTATATCCCAAACCAGGTGTAGTATAACCCCGCTATGTTAAAAAATTGAACACAACACAAAAGACTGGAAGGAAAGAAGCTGGAAGTTTAATAGAGATTATCTCTGGAATTTGAGTGACTGTTGTTACTTTCTTCTCTGTTTTTCCTTTTTCTATACTGTTCTTTATTAATGATAAGAAAATCAATAGAGTTTATTTGCACTGTTAGCAAATGGATAGAGTGAGTGAACTGTGTCGTAATGTGGTTGGGATTATGTAAATTTCTTTACAGAGCAATATTCTTTTATAAATTTTCTAGACAGGCACTATGTATATGTATGCATATATATGTATATATGTATGTAATTTTTCCCTATGTGTGTGTGTATTTTTACTTTTTATCTCTTGCATGGTCACATAAATATATTTGCCTAATACATCACTGATAGAAACTTCTGCTCTCTAGGAGATTGCTACCTAGTTAAGGAAGGTCATGATAAAGTCACTTTGTAACAGTAAATTTAAGGAAAAATCAAGAAACAAAACAAATAAATGAAGAGCTCTCTTATTTTTTACTTAAGTATAAACTTGGACCCCCCTAGCAAAGCTCACAGCCCAGAGCAAAGTGTGGCCATGTCTTTTGGGGGATGACTGGCAGCAAGATAGTAGGTATGTAGTGGATTATTGTTTATCAAGGGGGTTAGATAGGTGTCCCTTCATGTACTTCTAACCTTTATACTTTTATATTGTTTCACTAAAAAGTGACAATCTAATGCAGCAGCCAAGGACATTGAGATCAGAGCCACTGACCCAAATTTGCCATTTTTTAACTACATGATCTTGGGTAAGCCACCTCTTCATTTTCTTATTTGTAATATGAGAATAATAATTGTCCAAAAAAGAAAAAAATTGTTGCATATAACACCCAGTGTTCATCACATCAACTAATGAATCATTGAACACTACATCAGAAACTAATGGTGTACTATATGGTGGCTAATTTAAATAAATTTAAATTCAATTTAAATTTTAAAAAAGAAAAAAATAAATCATCTTAAGTATTTGAACCTCAGGGAATTTAATTGGTTGTGTAGGTACAAGAGGAGCTGGGAAGCTAAGGTCAGGGGAGTGGGGTGATTAACAAGCGAAATATTAGCCAAAGCAGGAAGAATCTACTCACCCTAGTCTGGCAGGGCAGTCTGTTAGAGACAGTGTTCGTGAACTCCAAGGGTTGAGGTCACCTGGAGGGTGCAGCAGTTGCGGTGTGACTGGAGGGAGAAGACCCCTTAGCTGCGGAGACTCTGTGCAGGGCACAGGGAGGGGGGAGAAAAGCTCTGGCTTCCCCATGATCTGCTCTTGTAGCCAGCTGACAAGGGAACCAGAATTAGCAGCTCTATGAGAGGGAACAGAGTCAGGGAAAGGTAAGGGATGGCTCTAAGATGGGCAGAAATTCCCACCTCAGAGAGTTGTTGGAAGGGTTACATGGTGTATTGTCTCCACAGTATGCAGAACTTTGTCTGGCATATGTGTGCCCAGTAAACACGATGGTCATCATCATCATTGTTGGCGCCATTTGCAGAGTCACAGCATCTTTGTGAATATACCTTGTATATATCGGGAGCCAGGAGGTTATTTCTGACATGGCTTCCTTGTTTCTGGGCTCTGCTGTGGACAAGTAGCTAGTCATTTCAGCATTTCAGTGTCTGGTTAAGCAGACGTGTTCATATGCCTCCTTCAATCCATTCTAATCTGTGCTGTGCTGAGTTCAGGTGGAGTGACCATATTTAGCTCACTGATGACAGGTTGAAGCCATGGCCAGTTCCAAAGAATCCAGGCGTTTTGGAGAATGTGATGAGCATTTATGGCCCCATGAGAAGACCCTTGTAAATTAACTTCCAAATTAATGATTTTCTCACATACTCTAATCCTTTTGGACTTGAGTTCAGCTATCTCTTACAAAACTGAAAGAATACATAATTTTTTTTTTTTGGTGTTTGCTGTAGCTTGACATTAAAAATTAATCAATTTAAGGGAATCAGAAGATTGACAAGATGAGTTAACAGGCCCACCAGAAGGAATCATGTAGCTGCTTCTTTGAAGCATGGACATAAAATAATAAATTCCATCCAGGTAAATCATGAGGCTTTGCCACAGTGATCTCTTGAGTTGCTTGCTTTTTGAAAACTGTATTTATGATAGCATTTTGCTAAATCCTGGGAAATTCTCCCTGAGAGATTTTTTATCAGTATGAAAAATAGCAGGTTTTCTAGGTTTTAAAATGTTGTTAGTCTTTTTCATATTGGCTTTCCAATTACACCCATTCACAGAAAGAACAATTTTTGATCTCAAGGAGTTAGGGGTTATCTGGTTTTCTCCAAAGCTGTAGTCATTTTTAAGACTGGGTTTGAGTAAGTGGTTATAATAAGAGATAATAACAGCGAATGGTTTTGAGCCCTTTCTCCGTGTCACTGCTCTAGACTTTGGTCTCATTCTCTCTTTTTAATGTGATGTCAGGGCTTATGGCAACCTCCTGAGACCGGTGCCCATTTGTAAGGGTTAGGCTATTGAGGTTTAGAAGAGAAAAATCTAAAATTCACGTTGCTATGCTGCCAGATTCACAATCTTCCTTGCTACATGGTAATGTTCACGTGTGAATGTGAAAGTTAAACAATGAAGCAGAAATGGAGAGGAAAAGAAGTCAATGCATGATGAAGTCTGTGAATACTTCAGAATTCTACGTTAGTTAAGTTACCAATGCAGAAAATGATCATAGAGTACATCTAGTTCAGCTTCCCCTCTTTGCCAGTAAGAAAACTGACTTCCAGGAAGGGAAATGAATCTTTTGATAATGAGGAAGAATAGCCCCCAAATACCAAGTCTTACTGTTTCTGTACTGTGTTCAGGAACACAGAGTTATGACCATATCCCGTGTCATTCACAAGCAGAGGTTACAAATAACATTGGTCTTTTACTTTATTCCAAACATCTCCTTATGGGTTGAAAGTGTATTATCTACACCTGCTTTTTTTATGCTGGAATCTGGAAAACAGGTACCTAAGGAAAGAAATTAAGACCCAAAGGATCCAAGAGTCGCTACTTTGCTCTTCTTTGCCTCCAAATTGATGTTGTTCAAATACTGTTGTGAGTTACAAATCTGATGGGTCTGGGCTTGGTTGGTGGCTTCACTCCAACATACCATATTCCTTGCATTTTTAAAGCTGGGGCCTACTTCTATTTTTGCACATCTTTATCTGGTTATACCCTCTTATAGGTTAGCTTTGACCTTGGCTCTCGGTTGTTTGTTTGTTTGTTTTAAAAATGATATTCTTTTAAAGGCGAAGTAACCACAGCACATTGCTTTTCTTTGGTAAATGCTCTGTGTGGGGGCAGTGGTCTTTGCTCAGGTCTGAGTATTAGCAGGGTGACAAGGATGGAAGGTGCTGTTTTGAATCTTTAAATATCCTTGGCTTTTGGTTCTTTAAGGCCTTTCAGGAATTTTAACCCTGTGGTTCTCTATTTGAATCCCAACACCAAGGGAATGGTGGTGGGTTATTCATGGACGTGAGGCAGAGGGTGGAATGGATGAAAACCTAGAGAGAATCATAGGACAAGAGAGCTCTTGCTTACCCTTCTAGTCCCCCCTCAGAGTTAGCATGGACTGACCACTCGTGATCTTGTTCTCAGGAACAGAGGGTCCTTTGCGATCCAGCTGCAGTCACTCCTGGGATGGGGGATGGCCACTGTGGTGTATGGAGAACAGAAGGGCACCTGGAAGGGCACTGGGCTAGAGATGGGTGCCAGATGCCTACCTGGCCCTACAGTGTGCCCTGACAAAGATCACTTGACTGCTCTAAGCTCAGTTTACTCTTCCAGGATAGGACGGAAGTTCAGTGATCTTTCTGGCATTAGAGTTTTTGGACTTTCAGTGGTCTTTGCAGCATGATTTTGTGTCCAGCAGGAAAAAAGTCACTTTTCTTTCAGAACATTTGCAAGGTGTTGCTCTGACTGACTAGATGGTTAATCACAGTGCAAAGGGCATCTGACTTCCCTTGGGTTTTGCATTTTTTTGGCTGGCGTAGTCCTTTATGGTGGGAAAAAAAAACCCAAAAACATTTTTCTAGAGAGTACCTTCACATTTACTTACTGGGTGCTAAGAGAATTACTGAATACAAACTCAGAGCAGGGTATAAGCCTGGGAAGATGTTTTTTCTTTATTACATATGGGAGAATAAAGGCTGATATTTTGTGCTGATACAGCTTTCTGAGTGTCTTTGTCCATATTATTATCATTTGTTTTTGTTCATGATTGGGTTGTTCCAACTCCTCTGAACTTGGTAACTTTCCATTGTATTTCCTATCTGGTATAGTCATAAAACTTCCCTTACATAATGAGCTTCCTCTGCAAACATTATTTGGTCAAAGCCTGACCATTTCTGTAACAAGGGTAACTTTGAGTTACTTGTTTGCTCGTTTCTCCACCTGCCCTCCCTCCCTCCTTCCTTCTTTCTTTTTCTCTTTCTTTCTGAAAAATGATGTCACTGCTCTGTGAAGGGGCCTAATGGAGCTGTGTTCTGTTCTCTTCCTCTTCAGTAACTTAGTTAGGAAAGAAGACTGTTATGATGTCCCGGAGAGGTGGGAAGATGGAAGCCTCCCCACATGCTGGTCATGGCTGAAAGCAGAAACTTTTGCATGAAGAGAACAGCTGAGACTGGAGATGAAATTCTCATTATAACCTCTTGAAATATTTCTGCGTTCAATGGGGTGGTGAGATTACCCTTTCTACAAATGTAATCCTTTTTCTTCCCGAGCCAAGGGAAGCGCATTGTCTCTTTCCCCTACACAAAAAACAAAGAGGATGCTCTTTTATTTAGTTTGTCAAACAACTGATCATCTGGACCCTTTCTTTTGCTTAATGTATGCAGTGTCAGAAAAGGCACCACAGGCAGGGGTTCTCTGGGCAGAGCTCTCAGCCTTTATCCCTGGTTGGCTTTCTTCAGAGAGCGCACTGGCAGCCTTGAGGATGTTCCATGCCAGCTCTCAGGCGGCTCCTAAGCCACATGCACATCGATATAATCTTTGGTGGTTTGGGCTGGTTTATAATCTCTCCTGTGGAGGTTCAGTTCAAGGCCTTCAGGGCAAAGATCTCCTGTGAGCTGAAATAAAAAGTCTGATCTAGAAGAGGTCTGATCCTGCCAAATGAAAGTGGCACTTTTCCATCTGCACATGCAGAACACAGATATGCTTTAGGTAGCTCAGGGGAAGGCCTGTGCTGAGCGCAAGGAGGAACTGAAAGACACAGGGCTACCATGAAGCACCTACTTCGAAAAAAAGTCCATAGCGATCAAGAAACAAGCCAATAATGCACATGCAATATCACTCAGTCTAAGTGTGAGGTCCCCTAAGGGAGATGGTAAAGACCCAAAGAGTTGGAAAAGAGGAGGTTTTCTTCTCAGCTAGAGGAATTAGGGTTAGAAAGGCCAGACAAGTCCCATTTTAGAGGCTCTGGATACTAACTCTTACAAAGAGCCTACACATTTGCTTTGGCGGGTATCAAGATTTTATTTATGTATTTGACAGGCAGAGATCACAAGTAGGCAGAGAGGCAGGCAGAGAGAGGGGGAAGCAGGCTCCCTGTTGAGCAGAGAGCCTGACTCGGGGCTCAATCCCAGGACCCTGGGATCATGACCTGAGTCAAAGGCAGAGGCTTTAACCCACTGAGCCACCGAGGTGCCCCATGACAGGTGTCATGTTTTACTGCCCTTGTTCAACTCCCTTTCAAAATTTGGACAGTTGTTTGCACAACCTTGGAAGGATGCTCTTCTTCTTTTTTCTTTTTTCTTTTTTATTTATTTTTTTAAAAGATTATTTATTTATTTATTTGACAGACAGAGATCACAAGTAGGCAGAAAGAGAGGAGGAAGCAGGCTCCCCACTGAGCAGAGAGCCCGAAGGCAGAGGCATTAACCCACTGAGCCACACAGGCACCCCTATTTTTTATTTATTTTTTTAAAGATTTTATTTATTTACTTGACAGACAAAGATCACAAGTAGGCAGAGAGGCAGGCAGAGAGAGAGATGGACGGAGAAGCAGGCTCCCTGCTGAACAGAGAGCCCAAGGCGGGGCTCGATCCCAGGACCCTGAGACCATGACCTGAGCCAAAGGCAGAGGCTTAACCACTGGGCCACCCAGGCGCCCCTTCTTTTATTTTTTAATTATTTTTATTAACATATAATGTATTATTTTCCCCAGGGGTACAGGTCTGTGAATCATCAGTCTTAGCTTCATAGCACTCACCACAGCCCATACCTTCCCCAATGTCCATAACCCAATCACCCTCTCTCTACCCCTCTCCCCCCGGCAACCCTCAGTTTGTTTTGTGAGATTGAGTCTCTTATGGTTTGTCATGGAAGGAGGCTCTTCTTACCTCTGTCTGCCTTTGACGGTCACAGCTGGTGTGTAGTCATGTGACTCAGGCTCAGCCAATCGGGCTCTCCTGTTGGGAACAAATCTGTAGCAAGTGGGTCAACATCAAGGGACTATTAGAATTGATTCATGGTGTTAGAGGCAGTATCCATTAGTTTTCAGTCGTGGCTGTAGCATTATCTAGTTATAATTTCTTCTATAGGATGGTTCTAAGGACTTTTATTCCTTGACATTTAGAGTGCCCCCAGCACCCTGGATGTAGTCATGTAAATACCACCAGAATCAATATGTTAGATCAGTTTGACTACCCCCCAAATTCCCTTGTGCTTCTTTGTTGCCAACATCTCTCCACACCCCCCCAGCTCTTGGAAAGCACTGACCTGTGGAATTTATATTTTAAGCAGTTAGCACAGTTCTGCAACTTTCTAGAGCAATGTTTTATTTTATTGGAAGGAGAAAATAATCAAACAGTGGATCTTTACCTAGGTATAGGGTTACTAGCATTAGCAAAAGAAAATAGCACATACTTACACTAAGTATTATTCATGGTTTACATGAAGTTCTCATTTTACTGGACATCCTGTCTTTTATCCATCAGCCCTATCTCAGATTGTTATGGCCACTGTGGGAACTGTTAAAGTGGACTTTAAGCACAAAATTAGTTGACAGAGAAGGAAGTAAAGGGAAGAAAATGCAAGAAGAGGTCATGGGTCATCAGCTACCTGAATCCGCCATTAAGACTCCTTGGGACAGCCTAAAAAAGGAAGAGAGAATGAGATTTTTCGTTTGAAGCAAGAAATTCACTTGCTTATACAGCAATGCAGTGTACAAGACTGCTTTGAAAACCAACTTTCTTGGTGTTGCAATTTAGAAACCAGTGTAAGAGTCTATCAGGGCAGCTTGCTGCCCAGCTATGTTATGGAGGAGTGCAACTCAGGGTGATTAGTCACGCTGAAATAGGTGAAGTGCATTCTCTGGAAAGTATATCTTAGAGTTTCATGTTTAAGAAAAAAAACTTTTCCTGAGTTATCCAAGAGAGTTTAGTGCTAGCTATTTCTCAGGATGTCCTTCAACAAAAGCATAATTAGAGTAAAGTATTGTCCTTACTCAAGTTAATAATAATTAAAACAACTGGCTTCTAGTATTTTTACATTAGTGAAGTAGAAGGGCTTGCTGGCCAAGCCAAAGTAAGAAGCTTTCAGGTAGGTTCTTACTCTGCATTAAAGAATAAATGATTTAAAAAGACTTGAGGCATGCCCATTGTTTCTACTACAGATGAGACTTGCCTTTCTGTTTAAAAGCAAGCTTGGCAGAATAGTTACTTGGAAGCAAGTTGTCAGTGTTTGGTCTGGGTGGTAGCACCTGGCATCTGCAGTCTCAGTGTCCTGAGTGTGTGTTCTGTTAAACTGATGTTAAGGGGATAAAAATTATTTAATCTTAATTTTATTAGTCAATGATTTACAAATAGCATTGTGGGCTCCTGAGCTTGAAGATGGAAATGATGAAGAGCATGGGAAGGAAGTAATTTGGGGTAGGCATCTTTGATTTCTCATTGCGGCAAGGTCACTGTCCACTCTCCTTAAGCTCCCACTCTAGCCCCTTGATGTGTCTTGTTCTAGAAGGCTGGGACTAGAAGGTTCATTAGATATTATTGTGTTCGGTGGTTTTCAAACATTTATAAATGGCTTCCTGTAAATGTTTGTAAATAGAATCCATTTTTCAAGTTATATGGAAGGCACAGTATAAAGCAGACAGAAGCCAAACAGCTCTGGTAGCAACAGAAGCAGAGAGTCCAGAGATCCATTCATCCCTCCTCTTTTCCTCTTTGGTTATTTGGGGAGTGCCAGAATCACTGGGATCTGAAGCAGAGAAAGTCACACAAATGTTTGCAAGAGAGCTAGGCTCCTTGCCCTTCAATGTTCTTTGCACTATGCCAGCCCATTTGCTATGTGGCCCATTTGCTGTCCCAGCTCTCAGGGGCAGTGATGTGGGCATCCTGGCCATATGACTCCTTGTATAGGAGGCCACATGGGACAGAGATCACGGACTTTGCAAATGGGGACCAAGATGACCTATCTTGTATAAGCCTGGGGGCAGGGGTGGCCAGAGAGTCAGAACAGAGGGCTCAGAAATTTTGATGCTTTAAGATGCTCCCCTGTGGCTATTGAAATACCTGCAATGAACTTTGCCTAAGGCCTGGAAGGTGATTTATAATAACTATTCTATCCGTTCCCCCCAACCTGAAGAGATGAGCAAGTTAATGTTATTAGCCTCTACAACTGCAAGATCATAATTATTAGGTCTGTCCCCTGGGAGCTGGGCTTGGCTGGGTTGTTATGAGGTTAGAAGCAGTTATGAACAGGGCACTATTAATCAACTGAGATTAGATATGAGGCATCAGGGGCGCCTGGGTGGCTCAGTGGGTTAAGCTTCTGCCTTTGGCTCAGGTCATGGTCTCAAGGTCCTGGGATCGAGCCCTGCATCGGGCTCTCTGCTCAGCAGGGAGCCTGCTTCCCCCTCTCTCTCTGCCTGCCTCTCTGTCTACTTGTGATCTCTCTCTATGTCAAATAAATAAATAATATCTTAAAAAAAAGATATGAGGCATCAGGATCTGAATTTTCATGATGGATACAGGACACATTTATATAACCAAGTCTTCAATAAAAGGAAATTGACCAAGTGTTTAGACAATAGGAAAATTCAAAATGATCTTGCCTTTCTATCATACCTGGGGATGAAAAAGCATGTGGACAGATTCCTACTGGGAAGGAATGATTATATCCAGTTAATGGCAGCAATGGAAGTGTGTGTTGGTCATGATTTGAGTGTGAGTCACTGACTTGATCCTGTGGCCAGGACAGGAAGGTGACCCTAGGGACAGAATTGTTTTGCATGTAGAATTCATGAGGAAATCTTAGCTGGGCTCGCTATTGGCCCATTCCATATTTCCATATGTTCTGTCTTCTTTCTGTTCCCCTTCCCTCTTCTCCATCCAAAGTTACTGTTTCCAGCTAGGTCATGCTTCTGACTGCTTCACTTTTTCTGGAAGTGCACTTCACCCTCTGTTCTGTCTCTAACAGGCTTCTTTATCAGGAGGGTAAAGGTAGAATTCAGACCATTAATGAAACTAGATGGGGAAATTTTTTGCCATCATTTTTGTCATGGTATTAATGAAGTTTAACTTTTTTTTTCAATTATCAATGTAGATAACAAATCCCAGGGATACTAGCGGGACCTGTCTATGACTCTGTCATTAATAGAAATGATTGTATCCCCATGTCACATTATAGTTGTACATATCTTTCTATATAATTTCTGCTCATAATTATGTGAAAATTGTCTTTTATTTGGCTAGCTACTAGAACTTATAATTTAATACAATAATAAAATGTATGTTCTGATTCATGGATTTGTTTTTTAAAAAATATTTTAAATATTTAGACGATTCTGCCACACCCTCAAATGATAGTCACTTCTCTCTCCTGAGAGCTCATGGCACTTGTTTAATCTACTTATTTGAGAACTTAAAGTCCATTTTGTATTGTTATTTATATTTTTTATGTTCTTTCCCTTGTAACCACACTCTGTGGTTCTTAAATATCGAAACCATATTCTTTCTGTTCTTTAAATTCTTTTTAGTATTTTGGAAATTTATTCTATAAGTTCTCATTGAATGAATGATCAAAATAGTTTTCTTCAGCCAAGTTAAGTAAAGGAAATAAGAAACTGCAATAACTCATTTGTTTAGTGTTGTTCGTGGTTAAGGAGAGCCGAGTGTATGGGGGCAGGGCACCCTGGTCTCTGGAGAGCTCAGGAGAGATGCACACAGATTAAAGGCCAACCATTCATTATGCTTAGTAGATGAATTCCTGGCAAGAGTTTTGACTACTTAGAAGCACTCCGGGGAGAGACTGAGGGACTCAAGCCCTGAAGTCCTGTTCATTTAAAATAGTCTCTCCTTCATTTGGTTGAAAATATTGCTGTGTCTAAAGGTAACAGAGTGCACCTGGGTGGTTCAGTTGTTAAGCGTCTGCCTTCGGCTCAGGTTATGAGCCCAGGGTCTGGGATCAAGCCCCTCATGGGGCTCCCTGCTTGGCGGGGAGCCTGTTTCTCCCTCTCCCTCTGCTGTTCCCTCTGCTTGTTCTCTCTCATGCTCTCTGTCAAATAAAAAAATAAAATAAAATCTTTAAAAATTTTTAAAAAATAAAGATAGCAGAGGTAGAGTAGAAGCTTTTGGCACTTTAGATTTTTAAATAATATTTTGCTCCAGTTACATGGTAATAAGTCAGTCCTAGAGTTGGAACCCGTATTTGGAACCTTGTGAGGCTCCATGTAGGCTTGTTCGGAGTCCTTATGTTAGGGTAACAAGGCTTGGAGCTAAAGCTAAGAAGGAGCCAACACTGCAGCCAAAGCTTCCTACAGACCCACTGTGCCAGTTTTGAACTGAGGCATTATCTGTCCATAGCCATATGCAGTGTGAACGGGCTGCAGATGTACGTCAAGTGAGTGGGAGAAATAACGTTTGGTGGGGGAAGGTTGACAGTTTTATGGCATTAGTCCTAGGAACCCCAGGTGCATTTTTTCCTCTTTCATGTATTTTAAGATTTCAGCCTTGGGGATGTTTCATCAGGTTAGCATCTGTATCTTAAAGATGAGCCCTGCAGTGAATCAGTGAGGAGAGCGAGTCATACATTGGATCTGGAAGGAGAGAGAAGACTCTTATGGAGAGATCAGTGTAATGAAGCAACTAAAGAGAAGGTCAGGGCTTTCTGTCTTTGCTTTTGACCCTCCATCTCCCTGACCTTACTTGCCTGGCCTCAGAGTGAGCCTTGACTCGGGCAGGATGCACTGAGCTTTGCACACGCCCCCAGGATGTCAGGACCCTATACCGGGAAACCCTGACATGGAGCATGGGTTATAGTGTCTGGGCTCAGTGTATCCTATCCCGACTTTTGCATCGGGAATTTTTACTTTTCTCTTTCTATTTAATGAATCGTATGTCTCCTTGACAGACTGTTCTTTTGTTTAAGTGACTCAGGGCTACAGCTATATATGGTCTTGGAATTAGCTGTTGAAAAATTTGTTGTTGTGGTTAACTTGGATAAATATATTTTAGATAATTATGTGGCTATCAAGATAGCTGATAATCTGTCAGCTTCTGGATGATGTTGGTATTTTCCTTGTAATTTTGTGGGTATCATTTCTTGGGCTTTGTCTTAGATTTCTAAAACTTTTCCCACTGTTAAAGTTGTCCTTATACAAAGTGTGATTAACAGTAGCTGATATTTATTTATATCCACACACTGACTGACAGCAACCATGGTGAACGAAGTTTATGTAAGACTTTATTTCTTCTTTCCAAAGAATATTGTGGGATATGTGGAGCAATGAGTAAAAATCTTAAGACCTTGGGGGCACCTGGGTGGCTCAGTGGGTTAAAGCCTCTGCCTTCAGCTCAGGTCATGATCCCAGGGTCCTAGGATCGAGCCCCACATCGGGCTCTCTGCTCAGCAGGGAGCCTGCCTCCCCCTCTCTCTCTGCCTGTCTCTCTGCCCACTTGTGATCTCTCTCTGTAAAATAAATAAATAAAATCTTAAAAAAAAAAAGAATCTTAAGACCTTGGACTTGTTAGAGATTCAGAGTGAGTTTGAAATACGAAAAGGAAAGAACATAAGTGGAATTCCTATAAAATAGCTGGAGGAGTAGGGTAGCTTAGGGAGGCCGATTGTTGCGGAAACACAGCAAAGGAAGTAGTCTATTAGAAAGACTGTTACTTAAAGATGCTTACACTCCTGGAGCTTTTGGCTCCAAATTGTATTGCCCTTAGACTTGAAAAAGAGGGCCCCCTTTCTTAGCCCAGCATATTAGAGGGTCCAGGTTTAGCTCCCTTCTGGCCGCAGTGTTCCCTGCTGGGTAAGGATTCTTTGAGGTCAAGGAATAATGTCTTTCCCTTTTATGGATCATGGTTGGGGCATTTGGACTGTAGAATTTCCTGCCCAAATGGTCCTACGGCAGGATGTGGATCATTCCTTCAGAGAGCAGGTTGCACTCCCCACATTGAGTGGCCAAGGGGCAGCTGTTGGCAGGGCCAGGGAAAGTGGATGGCTGCCAAACCGTGGTGTCTGTCTCTGAGCTTACAAATGTCAGCGGGGTGCGAAGGGTAGGTGGGCAGACCGGAGACCGGGTGTGGGCTCAGCTTGCTCTGAACCACTAACCACTGATGTGGAACCCTCCTAGGGGCTGTGCACGAGTTATTTCACTCAGTCCTGCAGAACCCTTCAAGGTAGTGTTTTATCATGGCATGGGAATGAGGCTGCAGGGAGTTAAATAACTAGCTCGAGGTTACCGATTTAGTAAGAAGTTGAACCCGGATTTAAATATCAGGTGAGCAAATTCCAAAGTGCATTCGTTTCACTTCGTTAGCTTGTCTAAAGCACCTTTGCTTTAACGTTTTCTCATTTCTCCACAGAACCTTGGCATATAATGATATGTGATAAATACTTGTTGAGTATCTGAAACAGTGGGACAAACTATCTGCTCATCTTTCCCAGTGGTGGGGTAGAGAGTATGATTGTGGTATTGGTGAGAAATCCCATGTCAGATGTTTAGAGGGGGCCACTTCCCTCCTGATCCATCCATGCTGTTGCATGGGTTGCTCTTCTGTAGATGCTGTGGGCTGCTCAGTTTACTAGGCTTACCGTATAATGCTATGTATTTTCTGCTTAGTGTGGACTCCCATGAGGAGTCCGGAAAGGACTTTTGTTCAGAGAAAATATTAACACATGCCATGTATGCTGCAGTCGTTCTCCTTATCTCCTTAAGATCACACAAACTCTGGGTGTTCAAGAGGAGTTGTCAGAATGCCTGCCTCAGCAGGTTTGCTGGCACAGTCCTTTTGTCGGTGAGGCCCCATTCTTGGCTTCCCTGTGTTGGGCTCTTCTACCTGTCTGGCCTCCTGCTGCTCCCTCCTGGGACATTCAGCTGTGGTCTCACTTGGCTTTATCTTGTTGTTCTCCTTCCCATCTATCAGATATGCCAAGACCATTCTCTGCTGTTGGCTGAAAGCCCTTGAACATTTTCCCAACTTCTGCTATTAACTAGTTGTGGTGCTTTTCCCCATGTGCTGCCATCTGTCCCCTTAATGGTTTTAGCTGGTTTATCCGTGTTCCTTGCTAGACTGTAGCCCCACTGGAGGGCAGTCTTTGTGTATCTGTTGTTGACCGCTGTATCATCGTATCTAGTGTGATGCCTGGCACACGGAACTTTTAAAATAAATATTCATAGAATAACTGAATAAACTACCATTATAATTGAGGCACTAAATGCCCTTTTCAAAGAAGTTCTTGCATTAAGAAGAAGGTCATCTTGCCCAAATCTCTCAATGACAAGGACTACATGTCCACCCAAGTGAACTCTTTTCTAAAGCCTGAACTCTGAATCCTAATGCCTACTAAGCGGGACTGACTTTTCTTGTGCAAGAAGGCTTTTGGCCATTGCTTGAGTTTGGAGAAGAGACCATTCATGATCATGATAATCATTTTAACTTTTGATTATCTTTTTTGTTTTGTTTTATTTTTAAATCACATTTTTATAAGTTATATCATGTTAACAGAAATAGAGAGAAATACTGATATCTTGTGTTGAGCATGATGAATTTTCATACAGTGAACTCATCCATGTAATATCCATCCAGTTCAAGAAATTGAACATTATCAGCACCATAGAGATTTTCCTTATACCTCCTTCTACTTACTACCTCCCAAATGGTGACACTATCTGTCCAATTTTTGATTTTTTACAACTGGAACCCTTCATTATGCATTCTTTTTCAACTAAATACATTCAGTCAACATTGTGTTTGTGGTCTTATAGTTTTATGTATCAGTAATTTGTTCCTCTTTATTGTTTCATGGTATTCCACTGTATATTTTATATACCACAATTGTTGAATCCATTCTACCATTGATGGACCTTTGTGTTATTTCTAGTTTGGAGCTATAACAAATAATGCTGTTTTATTCATTTTTTTAAAAATATTTTTTGGCTCACATGTACACATTTCTTTTGGACATATATAAGGGAATATAATCGATGAGGCGTGGGTATGCATGTATTCTGCTTTGGTAGTATCTTTCAAACAGTTTTCTTTGGTATAGGATTTCTTTTTTTAATATTTTTTTTAAAGATTTTATTTATTTATTTCACAGTCAGAGATCACAAGCAGGCAGAGAGGCAGGCAGAGAGAGAGGAGAGAAGCAGGCTCCCCGCTGAGCAGAGAGCCCAATGTGGGGCTCGATCCCAGGACCCTGGGATCATGACCTGAGCTGAAGGCAGAGGCTTTAACCCACTGAGCCACCCAGGCGCCCTGGTATAGGATTTCTAAACTGGGGGTGAAGAAGACATAATAACTCTCAGACTTCCCAGGGAGATAGGGAGCTTTTGGAAAAGAATGAGGATGCAGTTGTTTGGCCTGTATGATTCTGTTTACTGTTAATGCAATCTAAGTTTGAACAATGTAAAAAATGACCTACACCTATAATTGTAAAGATAGAAGCAGAAGCACAGTGTAGCTGATGGCAAAATAACCTGAGAGCTGCCGGTGGCTGAGAAGTACCTACAAGATTTTCCATCAGTTCAGTGTGCATTAGTGAGCAAACAGCTCTGTATGGGTCGACTTTTTGTTTACGAATATCACAGTAGCAAATTATTGTACCAGATGGGATGGTAATGTAATATTCTTAAGTTATTTTAAGAAAGTATGTGCAGGATGGAATAGTTTAGGGTGCAATGGGGGTCACATGATTCACTATTTCTCTTATTCTTTAAATTTTCTGATGATCTGTACATGCATTTTTCTGAATATAGCTGACTGGATTTTAGGGAAAAAAACACAGTAAAACTTACATGGCTGAATTAAACTTTCCAGTGGTACCTTTGATTTTAGACAAATCTTCCTCTTATTTCCACTTTTATCCCTAAAGGAGAGTCATAAGCACTTATCAGATGAGTTAAATAAAAAAGAGCATTGATACCAAATGCTGGTATAGTTGTAGGGATTGGATAAATTATGCATGGCTAGTGGGTGTATAAAATGGTACAGCCACTTTGGAAAACAATGTAATAGTTTCTTAAAAAACTAAACCTGTTCGTACACAATCTTCCAACAAATGTACTCCTGGGCATTTATCCCAGAGAAATGAGGACCTCCATGTTCATATGAAACCCTGTACATGGATGTTAATATAGCAGCTTTATTTGTAATAGCCTAACAACTGAGGCATCCCAGATAACCACAGTGGTTAAACAAACTATGTTACATCTAAACTATCAGACATTACTCAGCAATAGAAAAGGAATGGACTATTGACAAACACAACCTGGGTGAATCTCTAGAGAATTAAGCTGAGTGAAAAAAATCCAATCCCAGAGGGTTGCATATCATGTGATTCAATTTATGTCATATTGTTGAAGTGACAAAATTATGAAATGGACAACAGATTAATGTAGAGTAGTGGTAGTTAGCAGGTATTAAGGGGTGGGAGAGAGATGGTATGTCTATGAGAGAGCAACATGGAAGATGCTGGTGGTGATGAATCTTGACTGTCAATGTCAATATGGTGGTTGTGATATTGTTACCTTTGGGGAAAACTGCATGAAGGGTCAACTGAGTCCCTCTGTTTTATTTCTTACAACTGACTATAAGTCTGCAATTACCTTGAAATAAAATTAAACAAAAAATAATTAATTAAAAAGAGCCAGGGAGTGCTCTTATATTTCTTTTAAGTCATTTCTTCTTTTCATAATTATCTATTCATACCTTAAATCTGATAGATTGTTAACAAAGGAAAGCCACTGTTCCTTGTCTCCTATTAAGGGCAGCATTAATCATTGGAATCACCATTTATAAAAATTTCTGGTATTCTATGTTCATGTTGAATTTCAGAAAGCTGTTAATTCATATTCTTTGACTGGCAGAGATACCTACAAATCAGGTAGGGAACTTAGAGCTATAGAAGCGGTATATCTGAACTATAGCTACACAAATGGAAGGAAGGCTCAGGTTATTTTTTTCTCCCACAGTTGGTTTTTCTGGCCCCAAAGAACTTGTCTGACCAGTCATTAATGTCTAAGCAGTTTGCCTGTTGCTCAATTCCTGTTTGGCTTAAGTGGCCCAGGGATAAGCTTAGGGAATGGTAGAAGTGATTTAAGGAATATTAGTGGGAATAAAATTATTTGGAGTTGTTGTGTGTTTGTTTTTAAGGCTTAGAATATAATGTTTCCTCCCTAGTTCTATGATTCCCCCAATCCCATGCTTTTTGTAATGTCTATTATGTACTGAGGAGCCTTACTATGTTTTTCAGTTTTTTTCCCCTTCATGCATTACACGTGGAATCTTCTAGTCATTGGGTTATCATCTCTGTGGGTTTTCTAGTCTGAGCAAATTCTCTGTATGTATCATTTTCCTGAGTGCTGTAGTTGAACTTGCTTGATTTTCCTTTGTTTCTGTGTACATTATTTCGACCTTCCAGCTGACCTCAAGTTCATCGTTGTCTGTGCGGATGCCTGCAGTTACCAACTTCCCAGAGAAGTTTTGAGGGGTAGCTAGGCATTAGATTGTCTCCTTTAAAAAGCAAGCTTCTCTGTTTGGCCTTCAAGTCAGGGTCTTCTTATTATATTGATAAAAGGCATTTGTGGGGAAGATAGGAGGTAAAATAATTTCCGTTAACTATTGACATATTTGATATGTCAGGTGAACAAAGTGAGATGTGTTTTTTGGCATTCTTCTTTAATTACTCTTTCACAAGAGACTTCTACTGTAACAGGAGGAAACTGAAAAGCAGAGGAAAGGAGAAAACACAAAATAACATTATTCTGAATGATGACCAGGTACCACGTCCTTTAGTACATTATCTCATTGAATCCCCCAGCACCTTAAGTTGGTGCCTCTTATATCCTTTTTTCCAGATGATGTAATAAGCTCAGGTGCCCATGGTGGCTTTTATTCAGTGACAGAACCAGAATACAAACCCCACTTGGCCTAATCTGAAACTCCAAGGTCTTTGATGCTACCTTTTTGTTAGATAAAGAAGAGGAAATGGAGGTCTTGCTTTGTGTTCTAGATGTCAGATTGGCTGTGCTAAGAGACCCCATAGGTTTCTTTTGATTTGAATATGGCGCTTGGCCAAAGGCATCTCAGATTTTTCACACTGAAAAAGGTCACTGAGGTTAAAGGTGAAGTCTAAATTACCCACATGGGAGCACAATTGAGCATAAGTCTCTGAATCACTGATCTACCTGACGTGACTTAAGAAATGTTGTCAGGGCTTCAACCTCCCCACAAATATCTCTTCTCATCCTTGTCATTGTGATCCATTATCCAACTGCCTCTTGCTCCCATGTGTCATAAAATTCGCACCATTCAAGTTGTTAGTCATTCATAAAAAATTGAGACTTGGCCTTGGCTCCTTTGTTTCCTTAGACTATTTTTCACACTAGATGAAATTACCCACAGGTATCCTTTTGCTATTGGCTTGTGTCTTGACTGTATCAATGTCGATACCCTAGTTGTAATACTGTACTATAGTTTCATTAAGAGGTTGCCTTTGGGGGAAACTGGGTCAAGAGTACAGTGCATCTTTCTATAGTATTTCTTGCATAACTGCATGTGAATCTGTGGTTCATCAGATGAGTTATTAGTTCCTTACAAGCTGGACTTGTGGATGTTGAGTTCCCTCAGTTACATGTGGGGAGGTGCGAAATAGGAATGTGGTGATCCTAAACCCTGTCCCATCAGGAGAGCATCCTCAAGAAATATAATCAGGCAAGTAACATACAGGGAGTGTGAAGTCACTGTAAAATCATAAAAAGTGTATACACTTGAGGAACATTTAAATTTTTGTCCATTTTCAGAACAGAATTTATTTTTTCCAGATCACAATATTCTCACCATAGGCTCTCAGTTTCTCTTTGGCTTTGAGAACATCATTTTGGCTTTCATTTTTTCCATTTCTTCCATCTGTATAATGGGGGTGATGTAATTTTATTGGGAAATAACCATGCCAAGAGTATTTTGAAGCAGGGAGAAAGCATACTATTGTGCAGGTGAAGCAAATACAAATTGAATTTCATGTTCTAATGTGGTTTACATTCAGATGGCTCTAACATACTTTAATATGTTATTATTACTACTAGGATAGTAGTGTAGATAACTTATACTTCTGCACACAAGTCTAAAATATTTGTTACCTGTCTTGTGATTGCTTCTGCAAATTTTCCTTCATGGCAACTTTTTTGTTCCTGAAGTTGGTTTTAAATAATTGCTAACCCATAAACTTTATTTTGAGGTTGAGTGGGAAAGGTAGAGGTAATTGCGCAGTTTGAGTGTTGGGAATACTCAAGGAAGTATCTAAAGGAAACCTTTAGATTTGATTGTAAGGAGGGTTGGCATGAATGCTTATAGGTCCTCTCTGAATCTTTGTTTTTCCCCTTCACATCTCAGCTAAGTTGTTACATCATAGTATTACATTTAGGAAGGCATGTGGTGGCATACAGGGGCATATGCGAGATGAGGTGTTAGGATGGTATTCCAGGTTGTCTCAGGTGTCCCTGGTGGCGGTCTTGCTGTGGGGGATCAATCCCAATGTTATTCTGTAGACCACATTGTCCCTTAACAGGGATGCTGGCAGGTCAGGCTATATATGAGTGAGACCACATATAGAGGTGGTCTTAGAGGTGGCTCAAGGTACATTGTTTATTTACTTGAAGATAATAGCCTCCATGAGTGTACCTTAGGGGCATCCTGAGGCTTGGCTGCAAAACTAGGTTTTATAAGGATTATCTCACTTAATTCTAAGGTTAGGTATTATTTAACCCATTTTATAGTGACTCAGCAAAACTAAGCAGTTTGTCTAAGCTCATACAATTAGTAAATGAAAGAACCAGGATTTGAGTCTGGAGAGCTGATTCCACAGCCTGAACACTGGATCTATTTTTTTTTTAATCCATTTTTATATAAGAAAGTATCTGAGTCTGGGTCAATCCTTCTTTCAACAGGTAGTTTTTGAGTGCCTATCATCTTTTAGGCTCTGTTCTGGGTCTTGTAGATGCAAAAGCCAGTGAATAGGATTTCTGAAGTAGAGGTGCTCCTAGCTTAAGGACAGATATTCAGTACATTGTGAAAAAAAATGATAAAATGTGTAGCTAAAAATTTACTACAATTGTGAGGACATTTAAAGTATATTAAAGATAGCCTAGCTTGAGGACAATATAGTAAATAGTCAATTTATTCATTTGTCCATTCATTCAACAAATATAATATTGAGTGTTTACAGTGGGCTGGGTGCCATGCTAAATGCTCAGAAAAGAATGGTGAAGGGAACAGAGTAGGTGACCGCTCTCATAGACCTTACTTACCATCTGGCAGGGGGGGAGGAGGCAGACACTTTGTCACATGTTCCCAGAAATAAATAGAAAATTGGAACTGACATGCACCATGATAGTCAGGGACATGACGCTGTACAAGGGAATAATAATGTTTGTTTTTGTCAGGGACATCTTCCCTTGGAGCAGAGGTCTGAAGATACATAAGCATTAACTGGGAAGTGGTTGGGGAAGGCAAAGCCTCTGTGGCAGCTCTGGACACTGAAAATTCCAGGTACTGAAGGAATGCAGGGTGACCTGGGGTGAAGGAGAGTGGATAGGTGGAGAGCTTGAAGACTCAGATGCTAGATGAGGCCAGAGAGATAGTCAGAGGTAGATGAAGTAAGGCCTTGGATCATTTTAAGGGCCTCTGATCCTATGGTAAAGGCCAGTCATTGAAAAGACTTGAGTGACAAAGATTTGTGATTTAAAAACATAGCTCTTATTAGCTCAGGACACAGGATTGGCATGCAGGCAGGATCTCTACATAGGGAGGATCAGTAGAAAATTACAGAGGTCTGATATGATAGAGCCTGGACTAATGTGGTAGTGGAAAGATGGAGACAAGTGGATGAGTTACAATGTAAATGGCCAGAAATCTGTGATAGATTGAAAGTGGCATCAGGAGAAGAGAAGTAAATTTCTTCATTCTGATGGCTACTGGCACCATTTACTAGGATAAGGACACTGGAAGCAGATCAGATTTGAGAGACAGATTTCAAGTTCAACTTCGAACTCATGGGGTTTGGGGTGACTTTGAGAGAGATGCAGAAACCTCAGGTTAACATTTCAATCTTTATTTGTGGCCCCTCGAGGAGAGATCTGTGCTGGAGATAGACCTATCTGTGTCTAAGTGTGCAGGTGATACTTGATATCATGCCTGTGGGCACCACTGCCTCAAGAGACACTAAGCAGTGATAAGAAAAGAGAGCCTTAGAACCAAGCCTTGAGGGACTTCATTTCCTGGCTGTGTGAAGAAAGATCAACCTGCAAAGGAGAACATCACAAAAGAGGAGGGAAACCGCTGGAGTTATGAAAACAAAGGGAAGCTATGCTCTGATAAAGGTGGGGTGACCAGCAATCTGAAATGCATCTTCAATGATGTGAGTTTGAAACAGTCCTTTGGAGTTCCTGTCACGGAAGTCTTTGGTGATCTTAGCAAGAGCTGTTGTGTGGGAAAATGAGGGAAAAGATGGCTTAGAGCAGGGTGAGGAGTGAGTCAGGGCTGTGAAATTGGATACATCCAGAATAGACAAGTCTTCTGAGAATAGCAAATAGGGCACGTAGGATTTGGGGAAGGTTTTTATATAAGATGGAAGAGACTTCAGTATGTTTGAAAGTCAACAGTAAAGATTTAATTGATAGGAGAGAGCTGGCAGATATTCGCAAGGGAAAAAGGATAATAAAGTAGCACTGGCTCTTGAGAAGGGGAGTAGGCAGGGAAGGATTTGTAGCGATGCCCACGTTTGCAGGCTTTGTATGAAGAGGAGGAGGGAGTTCCTCTTCTAGGGATCTGATTTCTCTGTAAAGAGATGCTATCTTTGTATGTGATGGAGCAGGAAGGAGAAGTGGAGATGTGAGGAGAGCTAAGAAAGTTTGAAACATGGTAGTTATTGTGAAGAGTGGGTGTGAGTTGTTTTAAGGAAAAAGGTGGAAATCCTGGCACTGTAGATGCCTGTTCTCCAGAAGTTTGGGAACATTCGTTGTTTTCTGCTTTGGCAAATAATCCATGGTGTATCCATGTTTTCTGAAAAATCCAAGCTAGTAACATCCATTAAGTAAAAGCAAAGTATGTGAAAAAGGTGGGAAGTATTTTAAAAAGTGATTCTTTACAGACTGGGAAAGCTGAAAGGAAAATAATCTTTTGAAAATATATAAATTTGTAAAGATCTCTACTTATTAAGTGAGCTGACTGGGGAGGGAAACAAAGGTCCTTTTCCCTATGAGGACAGTTGAACAAATTCATCTTGTTTAAATATTGGGGCTTGGGACAAATCAAACATTAGAGGTTATTTTTGAAAGGATAGTAGAATTTACATGGAAAGGTGTGTTTAGATTGCTGGAGTTTCATTTTCTATTGTTGATCCACTGGTGGTCTTTGTGATGTTTCCATCTACTCAAGGTGAATGGATGTTTCTTTAAATCTGAGGCTAACTCAGCAAATGGAGGTTCATTTTCTAAAAGGTAATTTGGCTGAAGAAGACAAGGGACAGGCACCTGGAGATTAGAATTTTTTTTTAATGAATTGGCCTCAGCAAGCTATAGAAATTGCCTAAATGTGAAATTTTTAATTTCTTGTGTATGGGAAATGTTACCAGCTATGCTGGTGGGAGCCTAGGGGAGCACACAGAAGGATTATTTCCCCTTTTGAAGAATTTCTTGTTTACTTGGGAAGAGAATGTATCCATATGAAAACTATTAAAAAGACCATAAGTATGCTGACAAAGGCAGGTGTTTAAAGAGATGAACAAAGGCTCAGAATGAGAGAAGGGAGGGATGACGGAAGGACTTCATTAAGGAAGATGTCAGAATAAGAAGAGTATCAGAGGTCCAGCAAGAGCAAGGTTCAGAACTACTGACTGCTTCTAATGCACTTCACAGGAGAGTGTAGAGAATCGCATAGGAGATTTTAAGGACCGTGCCTGGAAGTGGCACATAATATTTCTGTCCTATGCTATTGACTGGAAGTCAGTCACACAGTCCCATCTAGCTGCAAGAATGGCTGGGAAATACAGTGTAGATCTGTTCTGGGAAGGAAACGTGAATTTGTTGGGCATCTAGCCAATCTTGGCTGCATGCCCATTGAAGCCTCACAGAAGTTTCAGTCTCTGTCTCTCATTCATGACTCTTCAGTCTGCTTTAAGCCCTCCTTCCCCCAAGCTGGGCCACTTTCATTACCACCAGCTTTACTCATATGTCATTGTTCCCAAACCAGCTACCAACTTGGCTGTCATTTTAAGCAAACATTCTTGTTTTCTATTGTTCTTCTCCAAAGGAGGTTTTCACAGTAAAATTCAGTTCCCTAGATGTCCAAGATATCTCAGTATCTCTAGATATCCCCAAATTTGATAGAGTGGGATTGTTGTTTTGCTTGATTACATAAGTGTAAGGTCAAAGGGAGGGAGAGTATTGGGAAGACCTCACATTGAAAGGCAGATAACAGAAGTCCCCAGAGAAGAGCATTTGAAGAAGAAAAGGGGCCTTTGTGATGCCATTTCAATATGGCAGCTGGATCAAGCAATAGTGTTTATATACTATTTTTACCTACTTCTCCTAGAGGAAGCAAGGCACATACAACTCACAAATCAACCAGTTCATTTTCATAAAATCCCAAAATGAATTCCAAGGGGAAGTGCTCTTAAATGATATTACTTTTGTATCAGATTATGCATTTAAATGGAAAAAAAAAGCCTCAAGGATTTCCACAAGAAAACCTTTTTATTGTAATGCTAACCAGTCTACCTGTCTTACACGTTGTCTGTAGTGTTTTTATTCAAATGTAGACAGTAATGAATATGATTATGTGATACATAAGCGAGTAAGCACTGCTGTGTGGAACTACAATTTGTCACCTCCCGCTTTCAGCTGCATTAGACATGGTACTGATACCTTGTCATCTTAGCATATGCCAGTGACCTCAGAGTCCCTGTTTTCTTCTAATGGACTATGTGATCTGTACAATCTTTTCTTTCCTTTCTTTTTTTTAAAGATTTTATTTATTTATTTGACAGAGAGAGATCACAAGTAGGCAGAGAGGCAGGCAGACAGAGAATGGGGGAAGCAGGATCCCCGCTGAGCAGAGATCCCAATGGGGGGCTGGATCCCAGGACCCTGGGATCATGACCTGAGCTGAAGGCAGAGGCTTTAACACACTGAGCCACCCAGGCACCCCTCTTTTTTGTTTTTCTGCAACATCTATGCTTTGGGTATTCTCTGTTAGGAGATAGAACCCCAAGCATGTAAGCATCTTATCAACAAATTGATTGAAAATAATTTATTTCTAAATTCCTCAAAAAAGAGAAAAAGCTGACAGATCTATCCCTATCTAATTTATCAATATGCCTACCTATTTCAAATATTTTTTCCTTAATCGAGTTTTTAATATCAAGGTCTCAGGATTCACTGTCTCCCATAATTCTTGTTTGTTCAGTTGTTGATGTCTAGGTTCATTGTGAACAGTGACTATCACACTTCTATTTTTCTATAAACGTGGCTGTTCTTAGGTGTTGAAGATGTAAGAGACAGAATTCTTTGTAATTATAATTCACATCTGTTTTCCTTTTGGAATTCCTTTTTTTCTTGTGCCTAGGTTGTCTCTCAGAGAAGATATCAGAGGCATACACATTTACTGTTTTGGGCATTAATTACTTTTTTTGATGGATCCCCTGTTACAAGATTTAACAGGATTTAATCTGTTATTAACAGATTCTCATCAAGAACTTTAGAATAAATAAAATAGTGAGTATCGAGGCAGAAAGCCATGTACTTTTCAAGGTCAATATGTTTATAATATATATGGTGGCATAAACACAGAGATAGGATAAATAACTATTCTGTTGGTTGTCATTTACTGGATTATTTTCTTACAGGAAAGAGTTTGAATGTAGCTGCGTCACTGAGAGGAAGGACAGATGAATACTGAGGGTAAATGGTGGCAGTGCTAGGGTAAGTTTGTTATCCAGAAAAGACTGAAAGCCAAGGGTTTTTTTAAAATCCCTCAGCTTTGCCACAGGACATTTATTTTGCTATCTGAATTATCTTTGGCACCTGGGAGGAAAATAGTTCTTTAAAGTGCAGATGCAATTTTCTTCCTTGGCTTTTCCCAGTAATAACATAATTATGAACCATGCTGAGGTAGGGTATAACATTCATTGGAGAGCATCCTAAATTGCACGTTGAGTGCATTTTTGCCTGTGAGGCATCATTTAGAAACACAAGTCTTTGTGGCATTTCTGGCTTTTCTTTTTATCTGATGGGCTGATAATCTTATAATGGCGTTAGTTTTGTGACCAGTTACCAAAGATTTGTTGCTATTTTTTTTGTGAATTGGACTACCCTTCAATGTCCACAGCAAGCTTAAAAACAGTTCTGGAAGGGCATGGGATAGAATACTTGGAAACTTCCAGTCCTGGGTCTTCAGCACTGCAGAATTCAGTGAGGAATTTTGGAAATTTCTCAAAATAAAAGTCATTTAAATTCAGTCTCAGAAAAGGTTCTATTATAGAACATACTGAAAAAGAGAAGTTAGTTGGAAAATCAAACATGATAGAAATTGGTTACTATCAGGCTTTTGGTTATAGAAGTATTTCTCGTATATCAAGGTGGAATTTGTATTCTCTCTTTCTCAATGGCACTCTATTCCTATTTTTCTACATAAATGGAGAGTAGAAATATGTCTAGTTTTTAAATGCCATGAAAATAATCAATCACCCGTGAATAAGAAACTTTTGTGATTTTTTACTCTTCTTGCTATAGTGTTGGTTAATTTTGGGACAATGTGATGATTCCTTTTTTTTTTTTTTTTAAATTTAGTGTGGTGCAGGAACAGTGGGAAATGAAAGAATGGGGTAGACTAGCAAGCGCAGATGGAGTTCATGCATGTGCATAGACTGATTGGCGCTCTCAGTGAGCTGTTTAGTTTCTAATGTTTGGTCTGGTTGAATTTGGAGGCTGATTGGCCCTCTTGGCCCTCTGCCTTTTCCCTTGTGACCTAAGTAATTGCTGGACATGTACTTGATGGTCTTCTTTGTAACTTGTGATTAATATATAGGTTCCTCAGTGCTTTGAAATGTCTCACATTTTCTCATGCTAAAATTTTATACTATGCATGTTTAGCATAGGTATTTTTTGGCAAATGATTTTTCTCGCTCAGTTGTTTCTCTTTCTGTCCAGAGCTAATATCCTGTTTTCATTGCTGTAAGTTTCTAACATACTTGATTATTTAGAATGGATTAACTCCTGTTGTTCTTTCCTCTTTGATATTTTACGAACAATAGGGGTGCCTGGGTGGCTCTGTCAAGTATCTGTCTCTTATTTAGGCTCAGGTCAGGACCTCAGGGTCTTGGGATGGAGCCTCTCGCACCCCACCCACCCCACCCCATGGGACTCTGTGTTCAGCAAGGAGTCTGCTTTGGGATTCTCTCCCTCTGCGCACCTCCTATCCCCTATGTTCACACATGGGCATTCTCTCTCTCTCTCTCTCTCAAATAAATAAATAAACCATAAAAAAGGAAAAGAAAAAGAATTACAACGGAAAATAATAATTCTGCCTCTGTCTCACTATATCAAGTGAGTAATAAGTAACTCTTATTTAGTTGTGACTTTTGAAAGAAGGTAGTCTTGGATTTTATTTTTTACTTCCGTTTTCATTTTGATAAAAGTGAGGTAAGTGCATCTTTTAAATATAATCGTTGTCAGCTTTGGTATCAGGTTTATAATATCTACGTAAATGGGGTATGGTAGCTTTTCATGTTGATCTATGTTGTGAGAAGTGTAATTTTGAAATAATTTGTTTTGTAAACAATTTGAACCTAGTTCCTTTCCTAAAGGTAGGTATTCTAAGAGCTTTTCCTGCTATATATGTGTTTGATTATATTCTGATTACTATTTCTTTCTTAGATCACTTTTGTTAATTTATGTTTTCTTTCATTATTGTCACTGCATCAGGACTATGTTAATCAAAACAGAACTGTATATACTATTCTTTTATGATATTCATCTTACTTGGCCTTATCTATCTAGTAATTTTTAATGAAATTTGAATTTTCTGTTTCTTACTTAGCCTTTGTGAATTTTAGTTAATTTTTTAACCTTTTTCCTGCTTACTTAGCCTTTGTGAATTTTAGTTAATTTGTTGACATTTTTTCTGCTTTTATTTGTATTAATTAACTTTTCCTATTTTTAGGGTTATTTTATGATCTTTTTGTAGTTCACTAAATGAATACCTAGTTTTATTCTTTTTATTGACTCATTCCTGCTACTTTTCTTAGAGTTATTTTATTGACCTTTACCAAAATCCTTTAGCTTATTGAGTTGAATATCTTGTTCTTTTGATTTTCATTCTTTTTTTAAAATGGGAACCCTAAATACCAAGAGTTTTTGCCCATCTGAGTTCATCTTTTACCACACATTGTCAGCTTTTATGTATATTTCCTAATTATTTTTAATGTTAAAAAAGCTCATATTTGTATTTTGATTTCTTTAGTCTATGCCATTTAGGTTTGTTTTATTTTAAAGTATTTTTGCCTTTGTGTTTTTATTTTAAGGTTCTATTCTAATGTTAATTTCCATTGTGTTTGTGTGTATGTGTTTCACATACTTCGGCATTTTGTGAGCAGATGGTATAAATTTAATTCCTACATTTTATAACTTTGATATTTTTAACTGTCCCTAATATAGGGTCATTTTTTTTCTTTTCTTTCAGCCTGACTGAGGTATAATTGACAACACTGTAATATATTTAAAGTGTATAGTGTTGTGATGATTTGTATACATTGTACAAGGACTCTCTTAAGTTAATTAACACATCTGTACCTCACATATTTACTTTTTTCATATTTGAGAACACTTGTCTACTCTTAGCAAAATATAATTATATGATACATTGTTATCAGCTGTATTCAGCATCCTATAATTAGATCGTTGGATCTCATTCATTTTAGAACTGAAAGTTTGTACCTTTTTATCATCCTCTCCCCATATTTTCCACTTCTCACCCTCTGGCAACTACCATTCTCCTTCCAGTTTCTGTAAGTTTGATTTTTTTTTTTAAGATGCCATATATACATGATATCGTGTAGTATCTGCCTTCCCATCTAGCTATTTTACGTAGCATAATTCCCTCCATGTTGTTGCTAATAGCAGGTTTTCTTTTTAGAGGTGAAATATTTCTGTGTGTGTGTGTGTGTGTGTGTGTGTGTGTG
>ML107894.1:0-69177 GCA_003697995.1 Taxidea taxus jeffersonii | reverse complement strand
TTATTAATTGGTTTATATAGTTGACTGCTCCCATGTTAGAGGCATAGATATTTAAAATTGTTAGATCTTCTTGTTGGACAGACCCTTTGAGTATGATATAGTGTCCTTCCTCATCTCTTATTATAGTCTTTGGCTTAAAATCTAATTGATCTGATATAAGGATTGTCACCCCAGCTTTCTTCTGATGTCCATTAGCATGGTAAATTGTTTTCCACCCCCTCACTTTCAATCTGGAGGTGTCTTCAGGTCTAAAATGAGTTTCTTGTAGGCAGCATATTGATGGGTTTTGTTTTTTTATCCATTCTGAAACCCTGTGTCTTTTGATTGGGGCATTTAGCCCATTTACGTTCAGGGTAACTATTGAGAGATATGAATTTAGTGCCATTGTATTGCCTGTAAGGTGATTGTTACTGTATATTGTCTCTGTTCCTTCCTGATAATACTTTTAGGGTCTCTCTTTGCTTAGAGGACCCCTTTCAATATTTCCTGTAGAGCTGGTTTGGTGTTTACAAACTCTTTCAGTTTTTGTTTGTCCTGGAAGCTTTTAATCTCTCCTTCTATTTTCAATGATAACCTAGCTGGATAAAGTATTCTTGGCTGCATGTTTTTCTCGTTTAGTGCTCTGAATATATCATGCCAGTTCTTTCTGGCCTGCCAGGTCTCTGTGGATAAGTCTGCTGCCAATCTAATATTTTTACCATAGTATGTTACAGACTTCTTGTCCCGTGCTGCTTTCAGGATTTTCTCTTTGTCGCTAAGACTTGTAAATTTTAGCATTAGATGACGGGGTGTAGACCGATTCCTATTGATTTTGAGGGGTGTTCTCTGCACCTCCTGGATTTTGATGCTTGTTCCCTTTCCTATATTAGGGAAATTCTGTACAATAATTCTCTCCAGTATACCTTCTGCTCCTCTTTCTCTTTCTTCTTCTTCTGGAATCCCAATTATTCTAATGTTGTTTCATCTTATGGTATCACATATCTCTCGAATTCTCCCCTCGTGGTCCAGTAGGTGTTTGTCTCTCTTTTGCTCAGCTTCTTTATTCTCTGTCAGTTGGTTTTCTATATCACTAATTCTTTCTTCTCCCTCATTTATCCTAGCAGTAAGAGCCTTCATTTTTAATTGCACCTCATTAATAGCTTTTTAAAATTTCAACTTGATTAGATTTTAGTTCTTTTATTTCTCCAGAAAGGGCTTTTATTTCTCCCGACAGGGTTTCTCTAATATCTTCCGTGCCTTTTTCGAGCCCAGCTAGAACCTTGAGAATCGTTGTCCTGAATTCCAGATCTGACATATTACCAATGTCTGTATTGATTAGGTCCCTAGCCTTCGGTCCTGCCTCCTCTTCTTTTTTTTGTGGTGAGTTTTTCCGCCTTGTCATTTTGTCCAGATAAGAGTATATGAAGGAGCAAATGTAATACTAACAGGGTGGCAAAGACCACAGGGAGATGTGCTTTAACCAAATCAGAAGAGACCCCAAATCTTGGGGGGGGGAGAGAAAGGGGGTAAAAAGAAGTTCAGAAAAGAAAAAAAAGTTAAAAAAAAAAGAGAACACAAATAAAGAAAAAAATATATTAAAAAAATGTAAAATTATATATATGTGTGTTAGACTGGTGACTAGAACAGGGTTACCCACTTAATTTTGGGAGTATTTTGGTCTCCTAGAAGAAACCACCTCCCCAAATTTTAAAGAATGCAAAACATATGTAAGGGTAAATAAACACAATGAAGGGATGGAATATGAGTATAAAGATTAAAGAAAAAAACTTTTTTTTTTCCAACAAAGGAGTTGATAAGGTAAGTTGGTAGGGAGAATAAAAAATTAAAAAAAAAAAAGTGGAGAGAACCTCCTTGGGCTGGAGACTAGATCAAGCTCGGTACTAGATTTGGGGTGTATTTTGATCTATTAGAAGAAGTTGTACCCCAAATTTTCAGGAAGAAAAAAAAACCCTATGTGTATACAAAGAATAAAGCTAGATACAGTGAAGGATAAAAAATGACTATAATAATAAAGGTTCAAAAAAGATTTTTTTAAAGAAAGTTATTAAGATAAACTAGTTAAAAAACGTTAAAAGAGGAAAGGGTAAAAGTTTAAAAAATTAGCAAAAGATAAAAAAAAATTTAAAAAAATTAACTAACTTTGCAAGACTAAAGATTCATGGGGAGAAAGCCAAGAATTCCATGCTTTGCTTTCTCCTCCTCTGGAATTCCGCTGTTCTCCTTGGTAAGTGAACTTGGTCTTGGCTGGATTTCTTGTTGATCTTCTGGGGGAGGGGCCTGTTGTAGTGATTCTCAAGAGTCTCTGCCCCAGGCGGAATGGTACCGCCCTTACCAGGGGCCGGGCTAAGTCATCCTCTCAGGTTTGCCTTCAGGAGCTTTTGTTCCCTGAACGCGCTTTCTGTAGAGTTCCGGAGGACGGGAATGACAATGGCGGCCTCCCAATCTCCGGCTCGGAGGAGCCGAGGGCTCGGGGCCCCAGTCTTCAGTGCGCCTTCAGAGAAAAGCGTTTAATCACTCCCGTCTCCCCCGCCTCCAGCTGTGCTTAGAGAAAAATGCGCACGATCAGGCCCGTTTCACTGGACTTTGGCTGCGCTCCGAGCTCACCCAGCCTGTGACCAAGCGTCTCTGTCTCTGGCAGAGTCCCCCCTGGAGTCTCCGGACCCCGTAGATCCCTGGGCTTTCCCAGGTCGGAGTCTCCCCGGATCTTGGGTGACCCCACGCACAGAGCACCGGCCCGTGTCCCAGACCACGGCTCTAGGAAACCCCGAGTTGAGAGCTCACTCCTCGGCTCTGTCTCCGCAGCCGGCTTCCCCGCTCTAATACCTGTGAGCTCTGCGACACTCAGACACCCCCGATCCTTCTGTGACCTGAGTCCACGCTGTCCCCGTGAGGTCTTCACCCCAGTTTATCCTCTGGAGCGATGTCCCTCCATGGAGCAGACTTTAAAAGTCCTGATTTTGTGCTCCGTTGTTCCGCCGCTTGCCGGGAGCCGGCCCCTCCCCCCGGGGTCTATCTTACCGTCGCGTTGGATTCACTTCTCCGCTGGTCCTACCTTTTAGAAAGTGGTCGATTTTCTGTTTCTAGAATTGTTGCTCTTCTTCTCTTCGATCTCCTGTTGGATTCATAGGTGTTCGGAATGGTTTGATAGGCTATCTAGCTGGTCTCCTGCTGCCTGATGTCGTCTCAGCCTGCTACTTCTCCGCCATCTTTCCCAATCCCTAGTCACTGATTTTAAAAAGATGAAAAATGAAGGAAGAAGAAGTCTTCAGGAAAAACTTTGAAGATGATTCTCAAACTTTACAGAAAACTGACAAAATCACATTTTAGAAAGCTTTTATATATCCAAATGCCATTTGTCATTAAAAAAAAAAAGTCCATACCAAAAATCTAGTATAGGCAGTATTGCATTTATAAGGTGGTGGTTTGAGGTTAATATAGATGGAGTACAAAACATTGCTGGTAAAAGTTGTAAGAAAGCAAGCTCTAGAAGTACTTGGAGTTAACTACATGATTCAAAAACCTGCCTGAAACATTTGGTTAATCTTTATTTTTTTTTATTAAAAAAAATTTTTTTTTATATAAACATATAATGTAGCCCCACCACCCTCTCCCAACCCCCCTCCCTCCCACCCCCCCTCAGTTTGTTTTATGACATTAAGAGTCTCTTTTGGTTTTTCTCCCTCCTGATCCTGTCTTGTTTCATTTATTCTTTTCCTACCCCCTTAACACCCACCCCCATTTTATCTCCACTTTCTCATATCAGGGAGATCATATGATAATTGTCTTTCTCCGATTGACTTATTTCACTAAGCATAATACCCTCTAGTTCCATCCATGTTGTAGCAAATGGTAAGATTTCATTTCTTTTGATGGCTGCATAGTATTCCATTGCATATATATACCACCTCTTTTTTATCTATTCATCTGTTGATGGACATCTAGGTTCGTTCCATAACTTGGCTATTGTGGACATTGCTGCTATAAACAGCTCTGAGGTCACCCAGCCTGTGACCAAGCATCTCTGTCTCTGGCAGAGTCCCACCTGGAGTCTCCAAACCCCACAAATCCCTGAGCTCTTCCAGGTCAGAGTCTCCCTGGATCTTGTGGGGACCCCATGCACAGAGCACCGGTCTGTGTCATGGATTATGGTTCAAGGTAACCCCGAGTTGAGAGCTCACTCCTCAGCTCTGTTTCTGCAGCCGGCTTCCCCGCTCTAATACCTGTGAGCTCTGCGACACTCAGACACCCCTGATCCTTCTGTGACCCTGCGGGACCTGAAGCCATGCTGTCCCCGCGAGATCTTCACCCTGGTTTAGACTCTGGAGCAATGTCCCTCTGTGGAATAGACTTTTAAAAGTCCTGATTTTTTTTTTAAAGATTTTATTTATTTATTTGACAGACAGAGATCACAAGCAGGCAGAGATGCAGGCAGAGAGAGAGAGGAAGGACAGACTCCCTGTGAGCAGAGAGCCCAATGTGGGGCTCCATCCCAGGCCCCTGGGATCATGACCTGAGCCAAAGGCAGAGGCTTTAACCCACTGAGCCACCCAGGTGCCCCAAAAGTCCTGATTTTGTGCTCTGTTGCTCTGCTGCTTGCCGGGAGCTGGCCCATCCCCCCGTGGGCTATCTTCCTGTTGCTTTGGAATCACTTCTCCGCTGGTCATACCTTTCAGAAAGTAGTCAATTTTCTGTTTCTAGAATTGTTGCTCTTCTTCTCTTCGATCTCCTTTTGGATTTGTAGGTGTTCGGAATGGTTTGATAAGCTATCTAGCTGATCTCCTGCCGCCTGATGTCGTCTCAGCCTGCTACTTCTCTGCCATCTTGACTTCAAGCCAATCTTTATTTTTCATATTTCGTTTTTAAAATATTTTATTTATTTATTTACTTACTTATTTATTTAGTAGAGTGTGAGTGGGGGAGGGGCCAAGGGAAAAGAGAAAGAGAGACTCTGAGGCATATTCAATCTCATGACCCTGAGATCATGACCTGAGGCAAAATGAATCAGATGCTTAACTGATTGAGCCACCCACGTGAGCATTGGTTAATCTTTAGATACAATCAATAGAACAGAAATTGTGAGTTGACTTCATTTTTAAAAACTTCACTTTTAGTGAGGTATAATTGAGAAATAAAATCACAAGATATTTAAAGTTGTAGTGATTTGATATATTGGGGCTTTGTGAAAGGATCCCCTCCCATCTAGTTAATTAACACATCCATTGCTGCACCTTTTTTTTTTTCTTTTTCTTTTTTTGGTGAGAACAATTAAGTTCTTCTCTCATCACATTTTAATCGTATGATACAGTATTATCAATTATAGTCATCATGATTTATATTAGGTCCTCAGACCTCTTTCATCTGATAGCTGACAAATTATATTCTCACAAACCTATCCTTCTCTGTCCTATCCCGCAAACCCTGGCAATCACTTTTCTACTCTCTGTTTCTAGGAATTTGACATTTTTGTCTCCTTAAATTCCACATTTAAGTGATATCAGACAGTATTTCTCTCTCTGTCTTTGGCATATTTCATGTAACATAGGCCTTAAGGTCTATCCATGTTGTTATGAATAACAGAATTTCCTTTTTTTCTAATGGCTAAATAATATCCATTATATCTGGGTCTATCTCTGTCAGATCTTACTTGTTCATTTATCTGTTGATGGACACTTGGGTTGTTTTCCCCTCTTGACTATTATGTATAATATTGCAGTGAACATGGGGTGTACATATCTCTTTGAAATCCTGCTTACAGTTCCTTTGGATATATGCCCAGAAATAGGATTGGTGTGTCATATGGTGGTTATTTTTCACATTTTTTGTGGAACTGCTATACTGTTTCTCACAGTGGCTATACCAGGTTACAGTCCCATGAACAGTGCACAAGAATTTCTTTTTCTCCACATGCTTACCCACACTTACCTGTTGTCTTTTTGATGAAAGCCAGTCGAACAGGTGTGAGTTGATATCTCATTGTAGTTTTGATTTATCTTTCCTTGGTGATTAGTGATGTTGAGCATCTTTTCATATACCTATTGGGCAACTTGTATGTCCTTTTTGAAAAACGTCTATTCAGTCCTCTGCCCACTTTTTTTTTTTTTTTTTAAGATAGAGCATGAATGCAAGTGTTGAGGGGGTGGGCAGAAGAAAAGGAAGAGAGAATCTTAAGCAAGTTCCATGCCCAGCACCGAACCTGATGCAAGACTTGATCTCATAACCCTGAGATTATGACCTGAGCTGAAACCAAGAATCAGAGGCTTAATGGGCTGATTTACCAAGGGCACTCTCTGCCCATTTTTTAAATCAGATTGTTTTTATTGCTCTTGAGATGTATGAGTTCTTTATATATTTTTGATATTAATGCCTAATCACGTATATATTTTATAGATACTTTATCTCATTTAGTAGGTTGTCTTTTTATTGGGCTGTGCTAAATTTATTTTTAGTTTGATATAGTCCCACTTGCTTATTTTTGCTTTTGTTGCCTTTGCTTTTGATCAAATCCAAAAAAGTCATTGCCAAGATTGATGTCAAGGAGTTCTTTCTCTTGTTTTTGTTTAGGAGTTTTCTGGTTGCATGTCTTACTTCCAAGTCCTTAATCCATTTTGAATTGATTTTTGTGTATGGTGATAATAGGGGTCCAGTTTCATTCTTGTGCATGTGCCTGTCCAGTTTCCCATCACTTTTTATTGAAGAGACCATCTTTTCCTCGTTGTATATTCTTAGCTCTTTTGTTATAAATTAATTGACCACATATGCTTGGGTTTATGTCTGGATTTTCTGTTCTGTGCCATTGATCTATGTCACTGTTTTTATGCTAATACCATACACTTTTGATTACTATGGCTTTGTAATATAGTTTAAAATCAGGAAGTGTGATGCTTATACCTCCAGCTTTGCTTGTCTTTCTTAAGATTACTTTGGCTATTCAGGGTCTTTAATGGTTCCATAGGAATTTTAGGAATTTCTTTCTATTGCAATGAAAAATCTCATTGGAAATTTGATAGAGATTGTACTGAATCTGTATATTGGTTGGGTAGTATAGACATTTTAACATTTTTTTTTCCAATCCATGATCATGAGATATCTCTCACATTAAGTCTAGTGTGTTGTTTAAGCCCAATGTTTCTTTATTGATTTTTTTTTTTTTTGGTCTGGATAATCTATCTATTGTTGAAAATGGGATATTAAAGCCCTTTATTATTCTTGAATTGCTGACTGTTCCTCTCTTTAGGTCTGTTAATGCTTGCATTATGTATTTAGGTGCTCCATTGTTGGGTGCATAAATATTTACAAATGCTTTACCCTCTTGCTGGATTGACCCTTTTATCCTTATATAATGATTTTTTAAATCTTATTACAGTCTTTGCTGTAATTGAAAATTCTTGAAATTTCTTTTGTATAACTACTCCTTCTTTCTTTTGGTTTATATTTGGATGGAGTATCTTTCCTTCACTTCACTTTCAGTCTTTTTGTGCCCTTAAACCTGAAGTGAGTCTCTTATAGGCAGCATATAGTTGGATCTTGTTTTTTTATTCATTATGTCACTTTATGTCTTTTGATTAGAGGATTCATTTACACTTAATTATTGATAGATGTGTACTTGTTGCCAATTTGTTAATTGTTTTCTGTTTTGTTTTTCCTCTGTTTCTTCTCTTACAGTTTGATGATCCTAGCAGTGGTTTGCTTAGATTCCTTTCTTATTATTTTTTATCTACTATAGCTATTTGCTTTGTAGCTACCATTAGGCTTACATGTAGCAACTTGTATTTATAACATATATTGGTGATTTGTGACTAATTAAGTTTGAACACATTTTAAAGCTCTATTTTTTTTTACTCTCCCCCAATGTTTTATGTTTGATGTCACAAATTTACATCTTTTTGCCTTAGGTATCCATTGTAAATTATTGTAGTTATAGTTATTTTTACTACTTTTGTCTTTTAACCCTCTTACTAGATTTACAAATGATTTAAGGTCACCATAACAACATTAGAGTATTCTGAATCTAACTATATTTACCTTACCATTGAGATTTATACTTTCAAACATTTTCCTATTATTAAATAGCATCCTTTTATTTTAGATTGGAAAAGTACCTTTAACATTTCTTGTAAGGTCAGGCTAGTGATGATGAAGTTGTTCAGCTTTTGCTTGTCTGGTTAACTTGACTCTTCCTCAAAGTTCTGAAGGACATCTTTGCTGGGTAGAGCCTTCTTAGTTGATGGTTTTTAACTTTCAGCACCTTGAATATATTATGCTGCTCTCTTTTGACCTGTGAAGTTTCTGCTGAAAAGTATGCTGATGCCCATAGTGTTATCTGCTGAGAGCCTTATCTGGTGGTAGCCTTGTGTGTAACAAGTTGTTTTCTTTTTTTTTTTTTTAAGATTTTATTTATTTATTTGACAGAGAGAGAGATCACAAGTAGGCAGAGAGGCAGGCAGAGAGAGAGGGGAAAGCAGGTTCCCTGCTGAGCAGAGAGCCCGATATGGGGCTCGATCCCAGGACCCTGAGATCATGACCCAAGCTGAAGGCAGAGGCTTAACCCACTGAGCCACCCAGGCACCCCACAAGTTGTTTTCTTTGACTGCTTTTAAGATTCTTTTGTCTTTAACTTTTGACACTTTAATTTTAATGTGTCTTGGTGTGGGTTTCCTTGGGTTCATATTTTTTGCAACTCTTCGGGCTTCTTGGATCTGGATGTTGATTTCTTTCCCTAGGTTAGGGAAGTTTTCCATCATTATTTCTTGGAGTGAACTTTCTACCCCTTTCATTCTCTCTTCTCCTGGGACCCTGTAATATGGATGAAAAGTTATCTTCATGTCTTATAAGCCTCTCATGCTACCTTTACTCTTTTTCATTCTTTTCCCCCTCCTTTGAACTCCTCTGATTGGATGAATCCTCTATCATGTCTCTGAGTTTGTTTATCCTTTCTTCAGCCTGATCTAATCTGGTATTGAAAACTTCTTAAATTTTTCAGTACAGCTCTCAGTATGTATACAGTATAGTCTTCAGTTCTGTGATTTTGTATGGTATTTTCTTATATTTCCTATCTCTTTGTTGATATTCTCACTTTGTTCCTGTATTGTTCTCCTGATTTTGGTGAGCATTTTGTGATTATTTTGGACTCTTTATTAGGTAAAGCACTTACTTCATTTCATTCATTTGTTTCTGGAATTTTATCTTCTTTCTTTTGTTTGGAACATATTCCTCTGCTTCTTCATTTTCCTTGACTCTGTCTTAGTTCTGTGCATTGGATGAAATAGCTCCCTCTCCTAGTTTTGACAGAGTGGTCTCATGTAGGAGCTAATATGTATTGTTCATCCCAGCCTGAGTTCTTGGTTGTCTTTCAAACTTTTGTGATTGTATGGGCAGCCTTCTTTGTTCTTAGTGGCTCTAAATAGTTGAGGGGATGTCAAAACTTGTTAGTATCCCAAAGGGGGAGATCTCACTAAACACCTAGATTCAGGCTCATTGGTAGCTGGATCTGCAAATATCAGCTTTTCAAAGATACAAATATATTTCTTTCAGGGAAAGATCAGGAGATGAGAGTTTCTGTTTTCTCCCTCTATGCTGAGCCCTGGGGGATACCCACTTAGGAACTGTTTCTTTGTTTGCTACAGGCCTGTGGGATTGGCAAATATGAGCCTTACTGGCCAATAGAACCAGGTGATCAAAGGATGAGTTTTCTGGGCAGAAGCCACAAAAGTTGGGGTACCAGATGTGTGTACAAGCTTCTTTCAGGGAGAGATAGGTGATTTTTGGAGCAGAGTATAGGGAGAATGGTATCTACTGCTTCTCCAGTTTCTGAAGAGGATCACAGTCAGTCTTTAGATGATGCTAAATTAGATCGTGACCCACAGGCAGCAGCTCTTAAAATATGCAAATAGACCTCTTTCAGACAAAGACAGGGAGATGGTCACATCTTCTATGCTGAACTCTGAAAAGATAGACAATGAGTCCTTGTGAGCCCATAAAGAAGTTTCTTTGTTTGGAATAATCTTATATTTCTCATGTATTTCAGAGCTACCTGTTTTGGTGGCTCACCCCTTAGGTGGAAGTCTTAAAAGCTGGAGTGGTATATGTTGGGTCCAAATCTTTCACTCCTTAGAGAGATTCTGGGAGTTTTGAGTTTCCGCTTGATTGTGTGTCACTGTACCAGGGCTGGGGTTTATGGTGAGAGTATGTCTCAGTCTTTATGACCCATTTTGATGTGTGTGTGTGTTTTCATTTTCCCAATGTGTAGGAATCACTCAGTTTCTGGATTTCTTTCAGAGGACATTGCTCTATCTAGCTAGAGATTTAGTATGTATATGGGAGTGTGTGAATACAGGAACCTCCTATGTCTCCATCTTGGACTGGAGCCCCCCCAATTGACTTCATTTTGCATGAAGAATTTTAATAAAAATAATCAATTCATTTAACTATTTTAGTAGTTCAAGCAGTATTTTATTTTTTTAACTAATAGAATATTGTCAGGATTCTCAAATGTTACTGATTTTAAGTTGAATTTTCCTTTTTCTTAACATTTGGGGCATATTTATTGACTTGATAATATATCTCTTTGACTCAAGATATGAAAAACATTATGATAAAATACATCATGCAGTTATGATAATCAGGTTCCAGTCTGTAAAGTAGCTATATTAGAGCTGGCTATAGTTTACATTAAGAACTTAATTGTTCCCCTTGCAATTTAAAAATAACAACAGCAAGAATGATAAATATCTATCTAAATTATTTAGCTCTGGCAAAGAGTGCTTTTTTTTTAAATAACATGTTTATATCTGCTTTTTGATATTTAGCTATAGAAAAGGCTTTTCTCTTAATTCATTCTGAAATTTGTTGATCTTTAAAAAACACTTTACATAATATATTTATAGGTAGAGATTTAGTTTTAAAGGGTTAGATTATTAAATCTAATCTTAATTTATTATTACTTAATCTTAATTTATTATTACTTTATATGTGGTAATTGTAATTTATCTTAATTTATTTAATCTTAATCTTAATTTATTAATTAATTAAGATTAATTTATTATTACTTTATATGTGGTAATCTATAATTAGATTACCACATCTTTACACTTTACATAATATATTTATAGGTAGACTTTACATAATAAACACTTTACATAATATATTTATAGGTAGAGATTTAGTTTTAAAGGGCTAGATTATTAAATCTAATCTTAATTTATTATTACTTAATCTTAATCTTAATTTATTATTACTTTATATGTGGTAATCTTAATTTATTATTTAATCTTAATCTTTATTAATTAAGATTAATTTATTACTTTATATGTGGTAATCTATAATTAGATTACCACATCTTAATCTTAATTTATTATTACTTTATATGTGGTAAAAACTTGTTAGCAAGAATAGTATTGTTTATCTAAAGGTCAAGAAAGAAAAAAAGTGACTGTGAAGTTATATTTTTAATATCTGCATCACACACAATTGCACCATTGCCTAGTTGATTCTTAGTTTCTGTGCTAATGAAGTACATTTATTTTTTTTTTCCTAGAAGCTTGAATCACATCATAAAACTGTTGCTTTGATTGATTAAAAATAAGGCCTTTTCCAAAATTCACTGTAATTATACATATCTCAAGGGCAATTTCATACCTCAAGTTCTAGTTCTATCTATTTAATGACTATTTGGATAAATAGCTAGTCCTGGGGTCTTTGTTCTCTTTTAAAAACTGACAATCAGAAAGCTTCCGAGCCTCACTGACCCCTGGGCACAAATCTGGGAAGGTGCCCTGAGGCCGCTGGCCCAGGAAGAAGAATAAGGGAAGATGACAGTTGAGTTCGGTTTCGTGGGAAACGTGCTACCTTAAGCACTTTCTCATTCTTTGGGTGGCAAAATAGGCAGTGTTTCTCCTTCCCCTTTCCTTTCCCAGGCCCTGCCTACTCAATACTAAATGAATCCCCACTTCTTTCTGTGTCCCCGGCTCCCTAGCATTCTCTTTGTGCTCCTTTCTTGCTCAGTTTTGGTCCTGGGGGGAGGGGATCCGCTTTTTCTGGACATACCTCCCATCAACTACAAGCTCTGTTTCTTAGAATCTTCTTGTGTTGTCTCAAGGGTGGGTGGTTGTCTTAGCCATTTCAGGACTCGAGGCTTCTCCCGCTTCTGTGTTCAGCACGAATCTAGTAATTAGCTTCCCTGACTGTAATGCTCATCCTCATCATTGAAATCAACAGCGAAGCCCAGGAAGTACATATTTGAATGAATGAATGAATGAATGAATGAATGGTGTTTTCTTACAACTTCTGATTTTAAGAAATCTCTGAGTGCTGTTAGAACTCAATTTTTCCATGAAGAAGAAGTGATCTTTAGGACTGGGGTGTTATTCTCTTTTACTTCTCTTCAGAATCTACCTGCTGTTCTGATATCTCTCTAGCAGCTGCCTCAGCGAGGTTCATTTCCAACCTCTTTTTAGTAAGGGGTGGAGCAATATTCAGAGGAATGTACAGGGCTTGAGCTCTGAGGACTTTAACAGGCATCAGTTGGCTTGAAGCAAGTTAGTTTCACTTAGTGTATGTAATTTAAAACCTAGAATGGGTAGGGACAAGGGGGCAAGGAGAGGGCATAATACCTCAGTGTGGGAACTGGGAGCATCTTCAAGGAACACATTCTATTCTGGGAGGTTCTTGTGAATTCCAGGCACTTGGCTATCTTCTCTAGTGCTCTGAGACCCAACCTGTAATCAGACCAGTGGACCCTGCTCTCAGACGGTCATAGTGTCCCAGCCTGTTCTGGCATGGCATGGCAATGAAAAATAACATGACCTGGAAGGATGGTGACATCCTGGAGAGGTGACAAATGCATATGTTGAAGGGTAGATTTGTGGTTTAGATTTTACAACCATTCCATAAATAAGAGCCTTGGGACCGGGTTAGAATTACCCTAGCATGAATAGCGGCAGTCCCTCCAGGCTGGCAGTGCAGAGCTTGCTTTGGAGCGTTCCAGTTCCAAGTCAGCCCAGCCCGGCTTTTCACTGCTTCTGTGGAAGCTCTGGTTGAAGCCCAAGGAAAGCAGCCACTTACCAGATTTGTCTTTCACGTGAAACTTTGAAACACTCTTGATGCTCCTTGGCCCAGATGCTTTAAGCTTTTAAAATCCTTTTCTCATCCTGAGTTTTTGAGGAACATGGCCCATTTGGGCCTCTTTGCCCCCTGTTACCCAGGGTTCTTTTACAGTGAGTGTGGCTCGGCATCTGCATGTTTGTCTTGCGCTGGTTGGTGTTGGGGGTCCCAAGGCCACCCAATGGGGAGTGTTGGCCTGTGGCTCTGCTAGTTCCAGGGGGATTTGGCATGGAGAATGTCAGTTTCTTGTCACTGTTTGGATGTATTAGTATTAACGTGTGTTGACATAGATTGAATCGTGCTCCCCCAAAAAGATATGTTGAAATTCTAATGCTTCGTACTTCAGATGTGATCTTATTTGGAAATAGGGTCTTCAAGTTCAAATGAAGTCATTGGGGGTGGGCCCCGATCTGTATAAAAAGGGGGAAATTTGGATGTAGATATAAAAATGCCCAGAAAGATGATATAAAGCCTCACAGGAAGAAGAATGGCCACGTGATTGGAGCCCTGTACCTCCAAGCCAAGGAATGCCAAAGATGCCAGCGAGCACCCGAAGCTAGACAAGACCAGGACGGATCCTCCCCCAGAGCCTTCTGAGAGAGCCTGGTCTTACTGACACCTTGATCTCAGACTTCTAGCCTCCAGAATTGTGAGGCAATAAATTTCTGTTGTCTTAAGGCACCATTTTTTTTTTTTTTTGTACTTTGTACGAGAGCCCTAGGAAACTATTACACATTGTATTGAAAAGAAAAAGGTGCCTGTATTTTTGAGGCAAAAGAAATGAGGAACTTTTGATTTAAAGAGGAAAGTTTGGCTCACCTCGTGTAGGCCTGGCTAATCATTTACTCTATTTTGCCCGCCCAAGTGGTTCACTGAACTTCTGGCTTTGAAGTTGATTTAGGATTTGAACAGTTCCATGAATCTACCTGGCAGATACCTTTAAGAAAATTTTAACCCATGGAAGAATGTTTTAATCTGGTACCTTAATAGTTTCCCTTTTTACATTCATATCTTTGATCTGTTTGAGTTTGTCCTAGTATAAAGCATGAGGTGTGGTTCCAGAAATCATTTTTTTTTTTAAATTTTTTTTTTAATTTTTTTACAGAGAGAGAGAGAGAGAGAGAGAGGAGGAATACAAGCAGGGGGCATGGGAAAAGCAGGCTCCCCACTAAGCAAGGAGCCTGATGTGGGGCTCAATCCCAGGACCCTGGGATCATGACCTGAGCCAAAGGCAGACGCTTAATGGCTGAGCCACCCAGGAGCCCCCAGAATCATTTTTATACAGATGGCTGCACAATGATATCAATTGTGTTTATTGAACAGCTTCCTATAGAAGTATTTTTAAGACTTCCTTTACAGTTGACCTTCCAAGTTTACTATTGTTAGAGTTTTTAGAGTAAATAGATACCGTTTTATGTGTTTGGTTATTTTTCCCAATTGCAAAATCAAAAAGAAAAAAGAAAATAAGCTATTTAATCAGAAGTTATAGGTTTTGCTTAACTTATGATAACTTAATCCAGAGTGTGAATGAGTCTGTCCTGCATAGATATAGTTCATAATTTTCCATTAATCTTAGAAATAGAGGCAAAAGTTCAGGAGGCTTGCTTTGCTTAGGAAAGCCCAGGTGAGTGAGTTCAACATTCACGGGACAGAAAAATTTTTCCTGGGAGAAAAGAAGAAGGATATACTGGGCTTTTCTTCTCTGTTTTCCCATCTGTTGTAGGTGACCCCCAATATTCGATTACTTGGCCTGGGGTGCCACTGCTGCTTTAACCAACTTGAAAAGTTACATCCCTCAGAGCTTCACCTGTTAATTTTTAGATTCATGATTTCCAGATTTCCTTCTGTAGGTCACAACACCTAAACATTCAGATCCCGCTCTTGCTGCCCACAGGCCACCAGTTCAGTGTCATGCTTCTACCAACATGTCTGAACCAGAATCGCCATTTTCCCTTTCTCCCCTTTAGAGCAAACTCACTGGTTTCTCCTGTTCCTTTGCGTTTCTGCAAGAGGCTCTGCTCTTCTTTATCTGACTTTGGGACCATCTTTGTGTCTGGCTCTTCTTCACCATGTACTATCAGTTCTTTCTCTCCAATGTTTCTAGATTTTGGCTTTGTTTTTGTTCCACTGTCACTAGCCGGGCCCACATCCTTTGTGTTTTCCAAGACTGAATTACTATAATATCCTCCAAACTGGCCTTTTTCGTTCCAACCTCTCTTCCCTTCAGTTTATCCCACTCATCACTGCCAGGATAATTTCTGTAAGTTGTCATTTCAGAATGCTTTTCTCCCTGCATTAGTTTCCTATGCCTGCCATAACACTGTTTCTACAAACTAGGTGGCTTAAAACGACAGAAATTTACAGTAATGGAGGCTGGATGTCTAAAACCAAGGTATCAACAGGACCATGCTATCTCTGAAGACCCTGTGGGAGGAAACTTCCGGGCCTCTCTCCTCCAGATTCTGGAGGCTGCTGGCAATCCTTGGCATATGACTTCACCTTACTTGGTTACATCTGCAAAGAACCTCTTTCCAAATATGATCACATTTACAGGTTCTGAGTGGACATGAATTTGGGGGGAGATAACTATTCAATTAAAAATTTGGTAGTGGATTTGATTGTCTAATTTAGTAATCGCTTTAACAGATAAATGTCCCTTGAAGCCTAAAATACAGAAGTTGACTTTGCCTCAGGCCACCTAGCCCTATGTTAGCCTTATTAGAGTAGAAAAACTCTTCACCAGCTGGCACTCTCCCATCTTAGTTGTGCACTACTTTCCAGCATGGTCTCCTGGCCCGATTCCCCACTGGTATTCTCCCCTTCACATAGTGTGTTCATTTTATTTTGTTTTGCTTGAATTCCTACATATCCCTCACTCTGTTTCAATTCTATGCTCATTTTTTCCCCTGAAGGGACACCTCAATTTCTACTTACATTCTGAAACCTCCCATTACTTTAACCAACATAATGATGGATTGAATTTGCTGGGGCGGAGCAACCAGTCTATGGTCCAGAGTATCTTGTCAGATGTATATTGCTGAACTCAATCAGCTGGGGTCTGAAACACAGCAGTAGCTCTTTAACTGTTGTCTTATTTCACTAATAGTAGATTTGTTTCTGGACGACTCATTTATACTGTGGTTGGATTTCTTCTTTTAAATGGAAAGATGGATAGTTTTTATTGGCCAGGTGCCTACTTTTGTCTAGGGGACTTTGTCAAGGGAAAAGTATTTCTCCAATCCAAGTTTTACTTGCTTAAGCAGTGAACTTGTTTTTTTAAAAGTTGTGTATGTGAAAAATGAGTTTACATTGGGTGAATCGTATTCTAGTTGTAGTGTGTGTTTCATTTTAAATAAGACCTACTATAGATAGTCATGTGAAGTGAGCATTCCTATGACAAAACATATGAAAGAATATGATTCTTCACAAATTGAGATTTCCTAACATGGTGGCCATCCATTTGGACTGACTTCATATAGCTGCCTTCTCAGAATGATGCTGAACCTGTATGGCTTCTCCAAGATACATGTGGCTGACTTCCTATAGTGACTACATTTGACCTTTCAGCATCACCAATTCTATATCTGGATTTAATACCCTGAACAGTGGTATATTTAGATCATGCTGTGGGCTTGGCTCTTGTGTGTCCTAAACATCAACATGGCCAAGCCGACATCTCAATTTCCCTGCTAGGTAGCGGAGGGTACACCTTAATGATGTCAAGATGTTAGTTTCCTTTAGGGGATTGAAGAACAGAGAACTGCAAACGGTAGAGAAAACCAGCATTCACCCTCATGAGATCTAAGTTGATGCGGAGCCGTAAAAAGCAATGGGAACCTTGGAAACATTCTCAGTAGTGGAGTAGAATGAAAAGAATTCACCTTCCCCCCCCCATCGTACATTTCTCTATCTAATCAATAATTTCTAGAGAAACCTCAATAAATAGAGTTGAATTTGTTTCAGACAAATTGCAGGAACCCAAGCTCTAATCAATAGGTTTACACTGTAGTCTTTATATTAGACTTTGTTTGGACAGTTTATTTTTGGCACAATATTCCTTCTCTCTCCTCCTCCCCCCCCCCCCCAGGCTCTCAGATACTCATGTGTTAAGCATTTTTTCTTGCTAATGTGAAAATAAATCCACTGCTTCTAGCAAATGGTTAAACAATGAAACGGATTGGAAAGTGTTAGTATTTGACCGTATAGAACGTATCTCTATCTTCCTCTTCTCTCAATCAAATACTTTTTTTTCCCCAGAGAAGGCAGTATAGCTGTTCTCTTATGGTGATTTGTAGCTGAAAAGTAATAGTCTTCATTAGGGAAACAGATGCCTGCTCTGTAGCCCTGCAGTTACACAGAAGGTAAAAAACGAGAAAAACTGTGGTGATCAAGTCCTCTTAAGGCTCATGGTATTATAACCTTAGTGGTAATGTAGATACAACCTTGGAGTTGTTTATGTTTCATTTTTAAACTCACCTGAGTCACCATCCGCTGCTTGGTGTTTAGTTCATCTTCTTCAAAAGGATATGTGTCAGAATTAACTGTTCCCGGTTGGGAACCCCTAGTTCCAGGGAGTTGTGGGACTTCAGTTCTGTTGCCTTGGTTACTAACCTGTTCCATGCAGTTTGCTCCACTTTGAATGGGCACATCTTTCTCCTAGGAACATTCCCCCTTGTAAGTAGATTGCTCGATGTGTTAAAATATAAGTTCTCTTTAAAAATTCTCGGGTCTGGTTCACCATGATATAGTTAAAAAAAAAAAAAATGACCTTGCCCTCCTGGTCTAGGCTTTATCACTTAGTTGCTCGCAAAGCCCCTAACACAATGATATGGAAAATTAGAAGTGTAATTGCTAAAAAAGGTGAAATTTATTAAAATGGTGGCAGTGGCCCTCTCCAGAGGAAATTAAGTTTCTCTTTGTAGGATAGCATGTGCTTACTGTGTGACCATTTCATAAACCCGAAGTCTAGTAAAGTGGTGGGTAGTTTCCATCTCTGGAGGGGATTGGAAGTGTCTCTTCATAGAATAGCATGTCACATAGTGACACTGGTTGTTTTTACCTGGTCAAGATGTTTGCGGAAATTTGCTTGGGGCCCTTGAAACGCATATTTGAAAACTAGCAGATAAACACTGTGAATGTTAGGACTCATTCTCACTTAAGGCCCTGAGCTATGGAGGAATATTTTCCACGGCAGGCATTCAAGTTGTGTCTGGCAGTGTTTTTCTTTTTGTATCAATAGGCCAGGAAATGGGATATAAACAGATCTGTTTTTTTCTGTATTACTATGCACAATTCAGAAATGTAAGCTGAAAAAAGTATATTGGCCTTTTCTGAGTAGATCTTAAAATTCCCAACTATGATCCAGAACAGTGCTGACTTTATACTGAGTCTGTGGGATTAGAAGGCCTCACTGAAATTGGCTGTAAAAGTCTTCAAATTTCAAAGCTTTACACATATATAGATGTATAATCAATTAGTCAATTAGTGTCTGATAAGTTTTTGTCAAAACACCTGACTCCCCATCTCATGAAATCAGGAAGGCTTAACTTAAATATCTTTCATTTTTCTTGCCTACTGAGTAGCAGACCATCCTGACAGAATCTTTATTGTCAAAGTGATTGTCATAATTGGAAAATGGTTATTATTGGCTTAGTTAACCAAGTTCGGATTTATCTTGACTATTATTAATAAATAGAGCTTAAGAATGTATGCCAGGAGCCATTGTTTTAAAAGGGGGGGAATATTCTGGAGATGGATAATAATGATGGTTAGATAACAATGTGAATGAACTTAAATGCCACTGAACGGAACACTTAAACTTGGTTAAGATCCTAATTTGATGTTATGTATCCTTTCCCATAATAAAAAAGATACATGAAAAGGAAACAAGCATCCCATGGCAAAAAAAAAAAAAAAAAAAAAAAAAAATTAATAGTTAAGAAGGATACCGAATTCAGTGGTCCTTTCTCTTTTCTAGAACTCTTAAATTTGATTTTTAGATAAGACTATAAACATAATGCAAGAGGGCAAGTTGATTAACCAATGAAGTGGGGTGGGATAATGAAATAGAGACAGTTGTGCCTTAGGCTCCTACAGAGTCTTTTGTAATAACAACACGAAACCAGTTTCACTCATTTAACACTGAGCTCCTTGCATGTGCTGGGTACTATTCTTTGTATAGGGATATCCTTTTGAACAAAACTGACATGAATCCTGCCTTCAAGGAACTTCCATTCTACTCTGCTAGTTATCCCATGAGGAATGTGAGCGTTCTTGTAATGGTTTTGTCCTTCTTACACGTGAAGAAGCAGAGGCACGGCTGACCTTAGCAAATTTATGTTACAAATAGTAGCGGGCTGTGGCAGGCACTGTTTTAAGCATTTTACCTCTATTAACTCCGTTTTTATTGCTTTTATTATTCTAAGTTTATGGATGTACAGGCGTAGAGAAGTTAATAATAGAGTTTAGTATTAGGGAAACAGTTTCCATTCTAGAACACTTACCTGTGTGAAACTCTTAGAGTAGGGCAAAAGAAAGTGACAAATGTAAGGAGTTGTACTATTTTAGCATTATGTGATTTTTTAGAAAATCTTTTCCCCCTCTCTTGCCATATGGCAGAGACGTCATCAAGATGGTCTGCATATTAAGTGACCTAAAAATGCAATTCCTATCTTTGGACGACCCTGGCCCATAGTAAGCATTCAATAAATACTAGCTGTTGTTATAGTTGTTGGTTTAGAGTTGTTTAATATAATTAATTTTGAGTCTTTTAAAATTGCTATGGAACTATTCAATAAAATCATGAGATAACCTGGCATTTTGAGAGCTAACCTAGAAACCAGTTTTCTAAATACATTTTTAATTTAGCACACATTTCTTTTCACTTGTGTTATTAAACCTGTCTTCATGCTCTTGTGTCTTATTTTCCAAATAATCTTAATTGCCACTAACCAAAACTAATTGAGCTTTGATTATTGTTTCTTTGCTTTTGTTTTGTTTTCACGAACAATGTTTTGTTTTTACAAACAATGTTTTGGTTTTTTTAAAACAATGGCATTAAGGTTAACAAAAAACATTCCTGAGATATATGCACTTCTGCCAATTTTCTGAGTTAATATAACTAGAGATTTTGGCTACATTTGGAAGCTTTAAGATATGCTATAAGCTTAAAGTATTTATACACATAAGCATTTAAATGAAATAGGAAAGAATACAGGGGTAAGAAATCATATATACTGTAGAAGAAATCCTATTTCAAATATAATTGTTTTAGGAGTAGAATGACCCACCTGTTATAACAGATAACACCAAAATAATAGTGGCTTAAACAAGACAAAGCCTTTTTTCCTCATATAAAATAAACCTGTATTTCTTTACTAGTAGTACAGCAGCTCTGCAGTCAAAATGACCCAGGCTCCTTCTGACTTTTTATTCCCTATTCTGGCTCAGGGCTTCCATTTTCAAAGTCAACTCCTGGTCCCATGAAGCTACTGGAGCTCCAGCAGTCACAGCATGCAGCCCAGTTGCATGACAGGCTGCTGCCGGAAAGTGCAAGAGGGAAAAGACAGTAGGGACAGGCTTTGCTGAAGCAGATTCCTCTAAGCAGACTTCTGGAAGCTCTTACTCAGTATTTTCTCTTATAACCTAGTGCTCAAAACTTAGGCTCCATCTAGCTGCAAAAGACATTGGAAAATACAGTCTTTAAAGTATGCAGATTATAGTTAGAATAAAACCCAAGGTCTATTAAGAATAATAATAAGAGTTGAATGCATATTGGGTGGGCAAAGAGCAGTCTCTCTACAAGAAGTAAGAAGCTTCAGGTGCTTGGGTGGCTCAGTGGGTTAAGCCGCTGCCTTCGGCTCAGGTCACGATCTCAGGGTCCTGGGATCAAGTGCAGCATTGGGCTCTCTGCTCATCAGGGAGCCTGCTTCCTTCTCTCTCTCTCTGCCTGCCTCTGTGATCTCTCTCTGTCAAATAAATAAATAAAATCTTTAAAAAAAAGTAAGAAGCTTCAAATCGTAATTTGAATATTAGATATCCTAATAAATATTCTGACTTAGTGAGTGTCAACATATATCATAGATCATCATTTTAAGAAATAATAAGAACACCGAACCCAAAAATTCACATGAAAGCCATATCGGCGGGGGGAGAGCTACAATCTGTTGAATGTATTGTCAAATATTTTATGAACTATCTTCACAACATTTTTAATGAATTAGATACCATTATTGTGGCCATTTTACAGATAAAGAAACAGAGGCATCAAAATGATAAGTAGCCTTCCCAAATGTGGCACGAACTAAGGAAGTGGTAGAGCCCTGGTCAGTCTGGTTCTTCACCTTGTACCCTCAAGGTCATTGCATGATGCTGCTTCATTTTGTAACTCAGGAAGTATTTTAGGTTGTTACAGTTGGTCATAATGAGCATCAGTTGCCATTTTTAGGTCTTGTTAAAAATTCGGGCCTCACTATTGGACTGTTGGGACTCTTCTGTACACATGTGGTTGTACTGTGTGCATATTTTTAAAAAAATGTATGCTGTGGCTCAGATTACATGCACTCACATTTAACGCAGAAGAGTTCCAATTCTTATGGAAACTTTTCTGTAGGTGAGAGGATGTGTTCTGAGCACAAGTGGTGAACTAATAGTACACACTTGTTTTTGGAAAGTACCACTCTGCTGAGTTCCAGGACCCAGCATCAGTGCCTTGGATCATTAACAGCTTCGATGACCTGAAGTTCTTGCGACACTTCTGCTTTTGACCCTTTTTAAATGAAAAGATGATAAATTTCAAGTGGTGTCCTACTGCTTCCACTGGAGGAGACAGCGTTTTTGTGTGTATGCATGCGTCTGTGGTTCAAGAGAGAAGTTCCATGCATCTGCAGGGGGTCTTGCCATGAGCGAAGAGAGTGGGGTGGAGTTGAGAGAGGAGACTGGGAAGGGGAAGGATTTATAGGGTCAGGTTTGCCATTATTTGGAGACTTCAGAATCAGTCACCTAATTATGTAGATGTTTACAGCACCCCGTGTTTGAACTGGTCAACTTAGGGCTGAAATGTTTAGCAGGAAATGCCCCTCTTCAACCCTCACCTTTTTGGATGTAGAGCTTGGCTTTTTCTTCTATCTCTGTTTGAATCATTCCATTAATCAACCTTAGTGAGAGATCACTTAGTCATCTATGAAAGCATAAACTCTTAATTGTTAAAAATCATTGGTGCAGCACACACCTTTCTCTACACACGAGCTAACTCAAATGCTGATTTTCTCCTGAGTTTTTCTTAAAAAAAAGTTTCTTAGGCTAAACAATCATAGAATTTTTTCCTTGTATCCCTCTCCTTTCTAATCTTACCTTTCTCTGTCTCTACATTCACACGTCTCCATGGCCATATTGTGCTGTGGATGGCTCCTATCTAGCCACCAGATTTTGAGGGTCCGACAACCCTCAGAGGTTGCAATGCTGGGTTGGGGGAATTCCTGGAGCATGGGATCTGAGACCCATGAACCCAGGAGACTTGACACATTATTGTAATGTATCTCAATGATTTTTTTTAAAAGATTTTATTTATTTGAGAGAGAGAGAAAGAGAGAGAGAGAGATAGAGAAAGAGAGAGAGAGATAGAACACAATCAGGGGGAATAGCAGAGGGATAAGGAGAAGCAGGCTCCCCACTGAGCAGGCCCCACCCCCCTTACTGAGAGCTCCATCCCAGGACCCCTGGGATCATGACCTGACCCAAAGGCAGGCACTTAACTGACTGAGTGACCCAGGTGACCCTCAATCATTTTTTTTTTTATTAACTCCCCCAAGTTGAAAAATCTAGTCTGATCTAATCTGATGAGAACAGTTGAATACTATGGAATAAGATTTTTTTAGGTACTTGGGCTTTAGAAGACCAGAAACCATTATAATATGTAGGATTTCTTGATCCTCCAAAACTAAGTTTTTCCCCTCTGAGATGATAATTGTCCTGATGAAAATGCATTAATATAAGACGTGCACTACTCTGTATGAGCACGACAATACATCTTATACATGTATGAACTATGTTTTCAAATGTTTACAAACCCATGGAGGTTGTAAGTTCTTTGAGGGCAGATTGTTACTATCTTCCGCTTTTAGAATTGTACCTGAAACATAGTAGGTGCTTATTAAATATTTGATGACATTGCATGATGATATTTTATTAATAGAAATTCATTTCCTGGGCTCGTGGAATGAAGAAAAAAACTCCTCAGTCTATGCATTATTGATGTTAGTATTTTTTTGGTTATTATGTGTTTTCTCAATTAACCCTCCCTAAAAGGACATTAACTTACGTGTGTATGTTGGGGATAGATCCTTGGACTTTTCTGATGTTCAGATGGAATCTCTGCACTTAAAAAAATGGGAAAAATACTGCCCTAATGAACTCATAGTATGGTTAGAAATGGCAGCCGTGGTTCACTGCTTTGTTATAGCATAATGTAGAGCTGATAAGAGTTTGCTGATGGACAGGGTGTTGTGTGTGAGAGCAGCGTCAGGGATGACTCCAGTTATTTTCACGTGAACAACTAGAAGGTGGAGTTGTCAACAATTGATGCAGGAAAATCTACAGGTAGAAGACATTTTCTTTGGGGGAAATCAGTTCAATTTGGCCCTGTAGAATTTGAGATGTTTTCAATCCAAATAGAGATATCTGGGACTGGGGAGTGGGTCTGGACTGGTTACAATGTTACGAGTCTTCAGTGCAGCAATGATGAATGGAATCTCCAGGGGAATGTGTATAAAGAGAAGAGACCAGAGTTTTCATAGCCTTTTTCCCTATATGTCTATTATATTTTTAGATTATGCCACTTTTTCTTAACATCTAGAATTTTTCAAACATCTGAGAAAAATGGAGAGAATGCTATATAATTCCCTCATTTACATTTGTGTGTATATGTGTGAGTTTTTAAAAAGAAAACCTATACTTTTTCATCTATAATACTATATTTTGCATTCATAATATTAATACCTCAGTGTATATCCTTACCAGGGAAGGACTTTTAAAAATACGGTCTCATACATAACAATATTTAACAGTAAAATGAATAATTTCTTAATAATAGGTTCCCTGTTTCTCCACCACTCACCTCAGAAATGTCTGTTTATATTGGTTTGTTTCAATCATGATCCAAACAAAGTCCAAATAGTGCATTTGTTTGGTACAACCTTCCCACAGCCCCTTTATTTATTTATTTATTCACCACTTATTTGCTGAAGAAATGACGTAAGTGCTGTAAAATATTCTACAATTTAGAATTGGCCAATTGAATCTTTATGACAGTATTTATCATAATCTCCTATAATCCCATCCTTTTTTTTTTTTAAAGATTATTTATTTATTTATTTGTCAGAGAGAGAGAGAGAGGGAGCGAGCACAGGCAGACAGAGTGGCAGGCAGAGGCAGAGGGAGAAGCAGGCTCCCTGCCGAGCAAGGAGCCCGATGTGGGCCTTGATCCCAGGACGCTGGGATCATGACCTGAGCCGAAGGCAGCCGCTTAACCAACTGAGCCACCCAGACGTCCCTATAATCCCATCCTTTATTACCTGTTAAATTTTCATTAGATCTTTTTTTTAAAGATTTTATTTATGTATTTGATAGAGTAAGAGAGAGAGAGAGAGAGCACAAGTGGGGGTGAGGGCGAGGAGAGGGAGAAGCAGGCTCCCCAGTGAGCAGGGAGTCCAATGCGGGATTGGATCCCAGGGCCCCGGGATCATGACCTGAGCCGAAGGCAGATGCTTAACCAACTAAGCCATCCAGGTGCCCCAGTTTTCATTAGATCTTAAGACTTAATTAGAGTCCTGTTCAATATTATTGGTAAGAAAACTACTGAATTGCATCAGGAGGCCATAAGATCTTAAAATTATAGTTTTTAGTGATATTAAGATTAATCATTGATTCAGGGTCATGAGACGCCATGTCGCGCTCCATGCTCAGCAGAGAATCTGCTTAAGACGCTCTTGCCCTCTGCTTCCTCTTGTGCCCCCCCACCCCCGCTGTTCTATCTCTCAAGTAAATAAATAAATAAATATTTTTAAGAAAGACTAATCAATGATTCAGTGTTAACAACTTATCCATTAATAAGTTTTCTAGGAACATTTCATCTGACAGTTTTAGTTACCACTAGTTGCCTAGATGATTTCATCATGGTTGGAAAAAGAAAAAAGAGAGAGAGAGACCAAAGACCAAAGTCAGAAGAGGAAGGACTGACACAGGAGACTGACGTGGAGGCCCCCTCCCTGTGGCATTTTGAAAGACAAATGCAGAAAGTATAGGAAGAAAAAGTGATGGGTCTTGTCAAATGTTTCTTTTAGGTCAAGTACACTGAGAATTGATAAATGGCCATTGGCATTAGCAACTTGGTGGTTGTTGGTGATCTTGGCTAGGGCTGTTTTGATGGATTGGTCGGGATGAAAGTCTATTTGGAGTGAATTCCTAAGAGATTGGGAAGAAAGGAATTGGGACGATCAAGTAGAAACAACTCTTGTAAAAGAGGGAGGAGGAAGAATCATGGAATAGGAGGAGGGTAGAACCTACTGCACTAGTGAAACTCTTGTTTTCCCCTAGGAAGGTGAGCAAAATGGCAGAGTTTAGGTGCAGAGTCCATAGATGGGCAGGCATCCTGCGGATCCTTCTCTGGTCCTGGGGAGCTTCTCTGGTTGCCTCAAGTCTTAGGGAATTAGGAGGTGGAGGGAAAGGTTTGAGAGATTGAGGAGTCCATTCTCTTCAATCAGTTCAGAGGCATGGGTAGCTGGTGGAGAGTGGCATTTAACCAGGAGAGCAGTTCTGTGTGATGAATCAAGAGAGGGAGTAGGATCCTGCCTGTCTCTTGTAATTCGGGTCAAGAGCCTTTTGCATCTCCTAGGAGTTCTGCTGGTTCAAGGGATTCTCTGACATGGCATTCTTCATGGATGTTTTGAAATTTGTTCAGAGGTATGTTGGGAAGACCTGCATTCTGTGTGGCCTTATCCTGAGACCCTTTAGGAGGATCTGAGGAGAATTTCTGTGGTTACTTGAAACCGAAGTGGGTTACCTAAGCCTATATTAGTTCCATCCTATGTTCCCTGCAAGGACCACCAGAGCACCCCCCTGAAATGGGGGTTCTGCTGCCTTCCTGCCTGCTTTGATGTGATCACAACTTTCAGCATTATCCTCAGGTGGCATGTAGGTCCTAGTTGGTGTAATACTTTTCCAGATGGATCTTACAGAGCAATCTGGCAAGGAATGAAATGGTGATTGAATTTTCTTTCCTTTATAAACCAAAACCAAGGTGTGGAAGACAGACTAAAACAAACAAACAAAAGAAAAAACAAAGAGCATTTTTAATGCCCCAAACCCCGAAATAGTCTCATCAACGAGGCAAAGCACTTGAAGTTTCTTATAAATGAAAATTCTGCAGCACATATACTCACAAGCAGTCACTAATGTCAGTTTGTTGTCTTCTTCACTAAAGCAAACCTGTACAGTTTATCCAGGGTCTGGATATTAGGACCCATTATTAGAGAGCAAAAGACATGGTGTTTAAGTGACTACTGGAAATGGAGCCACATGGTAGTTTTTTATTTTTCTGCCAGAGAAGATATGCAGAGATCTTTTTCTACCTATAAACAGAGGGGGAAAAAAGAGATGAGCATAGATAATAGTACTGTATACATGTATTATTGATGAACCGTGCCATCACAGTGTTACACGAATGGAGGAAATGGGGCTGGAGGAAACTACTGACATGGACTGGACCAATGGTTTACCGATTTGAGTAGAGACCTTGGGCCAAGCTTTTACCTACTGATGCTATTTATACAGCAGTGCCCTTCCACAGGTGATAAGAATCAGCCTGCATAAAGCTGGTTGAGGACTGGCAAAGCATTCAAACTCATAAGTGACACAGACTTGGATTGAAAAGCACAAGCTGGTTAAAAAAAAAAAAAAAAGAAAGAAAAACAAAAGAAAATCTAGCTTTCCTACTAATCAGCTGGTTAACCTTGGAGAAATCAATCTCTTGAACTTTTTTTTAAAGATTTTATTTATTTATTTGACAGACAGAGATCACAAGTAGGCAGAGAGGCAGGCAGAGAGAAATGAGGAAGCAGGCTCCCTGCAGAGCAGAGAGCCCGACGTGGGGCTCGATCCCAGGACCCTGAGATCATGACCCAAGCCGAAGGCAGTGGCTTAATCCACTGAGCCACCCGGGTGCCCCAATTTCTTGAACTTTTTGCCATCTATCCTAGTATACATCTCCTAGGGTTATTATAAGGGTTGAGGCAATAGATATCTTTAGTTACAAAAAGTCTAGTACCATAATAGGTTTTATGAAAAATAACTATTCTCTCACTCACACCTCAGAAACAGGGTTCCTAGTATCAGCAAGTACATTTACACAGAGTCCGTGGTATGCCGAGATTTCTTGACCCATTAACTCTTTACTCACAACTGTGGAAGAAAATTTAGCTCTTCCCCACTCAACAAAATTTTCTCTTTTTTCTTTTCCCCAATGTAATTATATCACAATTATTGACTAAATCATTACTGTGATATGTAAACTGAGCCACATAGGGATTACAGCCACATTCTTTTTTTTTTTCTTCAGATATGTCATGTTCTCTCTTGCCCAGTTTTTAAACTCTGATTTTTTCCCCCACATACTTCAACAATTCTATGACATGCCCATCCATAATACTTTTTGTATACTCAAATACAAAGTGGTACTTCTTACCCCTGGAGTAGTACCTGACAAAGTCTCTCATCTTTCTCTTCCAATTGTGAGCACATGTCATCTTCAAGTGGTTTATTTTCTTGTCTCACTCTATGGGGTAAGTCCTTGAGGAACTTCCGAAGAAAGGGCACATGTTAGCCTGGGTAGCTACATTTTTTTTTTTAAATTTTATTTATTTATTTGACAGACAGAGATCACAAGCAGGCAGAGAAGGAGGCAGAGAAAGGGGAGGAAGCAGGCTCCCCGCCGAGCGGAGAGCCGGATGTGGGGCTCGATCCCAGGACCCTGAGATCATGACCTGAGCCAAAGGCAGAGGCTTTAACCCACTGAGCCACCCAGGTGCCCCTGGGTAGCTACATTTTTAAAGTTCTTGCATGTCTTTGTCTTCTAAAGATTTCTTTTAAAAAATATAAAACGAATAATTTATACATGTTTTGTAATCGATTTTGGCTCACTGTTCCAGTGTCTTTTTTAATCTCCCAGAAAATATTGGTTATATTAACTATAGTTATAAAAACACCTTTCTTCTGCTCCCTGAAATATTTCCTTTCTCCATCTGTCTGTCCATTCCTTCCTTTCTCTTCTTTTCTCTTGCTCTTGATTTTGGAAGCTTATCACAAACACTTGACCATCCACTCAGTTGTAACCATGAGGAACTAAAAATGCTGATTGGAGACTCCTGAGTGTAGCTTGAGCTGGGTTTTGGAATAGTGAGCTTCAAAACAAGGCTCTTCTGGGACTGATTAGGTTCTTGAAATCTATAATTTCCCAATCTCCTTTTCAGGGACTAGGAAAGCCTAGTTGCTTGTGGAGTTGTCTTATGGGAATGCAAGAGAGGATAGAGTCCGCCGTTCTTGAAGGCAGGCTCATTAATTTGCCTGTTTGCCATCCTTAGACCTCACTACTCTCACTCCATTTAGTGTCCTAAAGTATAAAACTCCTTAATTACCTTTTCCCAGAAAATAAAACTGTAGTATCTTGACAGGGATTTGGGGGGATGGGGAGTAGGAAGTAAAATGTGAAGCCTGATGTTGATGGGGGGGGATGTAGGCCTGTCCATTTAACCAATATACAGCTTTCCCACCAATTCCTCTGATATCTTGGTCAATGCCTATGTTGTACCGTATCTTTCTGAACCATTTTGGGATTCTGAGAGGCAGTTGCCTTGCTTCTCACTGATATTTGCTTCTACCCTCTATGCCTTGTGTCATCCCTAAAAAGATAAAACTACTTTAAAAGCTGGGTTTTAGACCCTTCTTCAAGGTGCCTGGGTGGCTTAATCATTGAGCACCTGCCTTCGGCTCAGGTCATGATCCCAGGGTCCTGGGATGGAGCCCTGCTTTGGGCTCCCTGCCTGTGGGAAGCCTGCTTCTGCCTCTCCCTCTCCCCTCGCTTGTGTTCCCTCTGTAGCTTGCTCTCTCTCTGTCAAATAAATAAATAAAATCTTTAAAAAAAGAAAAATAGAAACACTCTTCTTGGGCAGCCGGTTGGCTCAGTCGTTAATCAGCTGCCTTCACCTTGGGTCATGATCCCAGAGTCCTCGGATGGAGCCCTGCATCAGGCTCCCTGCTTAGCCAGGAGTCTGCTTCTCCCTCTGCCCCTCCCCCTGCTCATGCTCCCTCTTTCTCTCTCTGAAACAAATAAATAAAATCTTTTAAAAAAGAAACACTTCTCTTTGGCTGTCTACTTACGGTTTTTCCCTGGCAGAGCTTTCTTATGACTGGACATACAGGGCCCACTGGCTATAGGGATTCTAAATATTTTTGGTTTCTGTTTTCAAGTTTTGAAAAGTGCTGCAAGCTCAAAGTAAGGTATCACGTGCCAAAGGTACCTCTAACACATTTTTCATTGCCAGAGTGAATTTTAAAGTTTTAAATATTCTTTTTCATACATGAATTTTTACAATAGTGTGAAGAAACTTCCATTAAGAAAATGTCAAACTGATGTTTCCAAGTGAACATTTGTCCTTCAACTCTCCTTGAGAAATTGCACACCTGAGTCAATAAGGCTGCATTTCTCAAAGTACTGTAGAAAATATTCTAAAATTTCTTCTAGATCCAACTTGTAAGCCTGGCATTTCATTATGTTGCTGCTTTTATCATCCCTTAAGTGGTATAAAGGGCTTAATTAACCAGATTTCCATTTGAATAACAAGTGGCTGATAAAATTTTTTCACTTTTTGCCCTACTGTGTATGAATAGATTTCCATATCATTTGTAGTTTAAGCTGGAGTTTCTGCCCTATGACTCAGTAGCCAATAACCTAAATCAGTAGAAGCAAATATATTCTGTAGAAAATTCTGGTATTTGTCAGAGTCAATGAGAAAATCCTTAGTCTTGAATTTTGTTTTGTTGTTGTTTTCGAATAACTCATTATGAGTGATTATTAGAATAACTTACTGTGATTCTTTGGTAAAGATTTTTCGGAAGCATTTTTAGCTGATTTATCACTGAATCTGTTCCACCTGTAGTAGTTCCAGCTACCTTTCTCCTTACCAGCCAATTTGTTTAATACTGGGCATAAATTTTTTAGGGTTACTTCTGTTCAAGAAAAATTTTGAAATCAACATACTGCACTTTCTTTTCAGATAGGCCCCAAAGTTTTGGTTTTTGGAAATCGAAGTAGTGCCATTTGGTAGTCCCTCTAGATAGTCTTATGGTGATCTCCTGATGATACTCATTAGTAGAAGGAAGATGTATGATTTACCTTGAAGAAGACAGGATCTTCCAGGCATTTGTGGCTCTTCTGGAAAGTTATATGGAATGAATTAGATGCATTTTTTTTCCCAACCCAACACACCAAACCCCAGGGTGTCAATTTAGGCTAAGAATTTTATGTTGTAGGGCAAGAAGAATGTAAATAATCTGTAAAGGATAATTACTTTACAGATGCAGTTTGGTTTCTATTTCCTATAATAAACAGGATAGCTCATTAATTATGAAATTATTAAGGCTTTTTGTAGTTTACAATCAGTGCTATCCATTTAGAAATAGATGTTGCTTTGCCAAGCACTATGATAAAGTTAACCTAAATTATAAATCATACAGTGTTGGAGACCTTTTTTTTTTTTAAAGAGTTTATTTATTTATTTAACAGAGAGAGAGAGAAAAACAACACAAGCAAGGGGAGTGGGAGAGGGAGAAGCAGGCTTCCCGCTGAGCCGGGAGCCCAATGGGGGACTCGATCCCAGGACTCTGGGATCATGACCTGAGCCAAAGGCAGACGCTTAACGACTGAGCCACCCAGGTGCCCAAAGAGACCTTTTTATACTGATATGAAGAACTTTCTTTGTTCAGGAGTAGTATATTGATTATATTCCTTGACTGTTTTCTTAGTTATGTGATATATCCAGACTTATTAAAAAACCTAAATGATAAAGAAGTTTATAAGTTCTACGTTTTTAAGCAAAACAATATACCTTTTATTTCTCCAAACCACTCCTTTTAAGACTGTGATGATTTATGATGACTATTCTGTAAATGATGACTATTCTATTATAAAATATATTCATGTCTTATATAAAAATTAATTGTACAACTAACATTCATAACATTATTGTTGTGAGTGCACAAGGAAGCTCAAAGAAGAATTTACTAAGCGTAGAGGTTGTTTATTTTGGATCAGTTGTTCTTGGAGTTTAACACCATTTTTATTTTATTTTTTTATAACTTTCTCTTTCTTAAATTTATTTTTTATTTTTTTAAAATTTATTTGTCAGAGAGAGAGAGAGGAAGCGAGTGCAGGCAGAGTGGCAGGCAGAGGCAGAGGGAGAAGCAGGCTCACTGCTGGGCAAGGAGCCCGATGTGGGACTCCATCCCAGGATGCTGGGATCATGACCTGAGCTGAAGGCAGCCGCTTAACCAACTGAGCCATCCAGGCGTCCCTTAACGCCATTTTTAAACATTATTTTGTATTTTTATTTTTTACACGTGTATATTAACACACAGTGTTACATTAGTTTCAGATGTACAGCTTAGTGATTTGACAGGTTTATACATTATGCTGTGTTTACCACAAGTGTAGCTCCCATCAGTCCCATTACATTGCTATTATAATATCATTGCTATATTGCTTTTCTTTTTAAAGATTTAATTTATCTATCTATCTATCTATCTGTCTGTCTATTTATTTATTTATTATTTATTTGAGGGAGAGAGAGCATGAGAGAGCAAGTGTATGAACCGGGGGCGGGGGAGCGGGCAAAGGGCAGAGGGAATCTCAAGCAGACTCCACTGAGTGCGAAGCCCATGTGAGGCTTGATCTCACAACCCTGAGATCAAGATCTGAGCCAAAATCAGGATTTGTACTCTTAATCTATTGAGCCACCCAGGCCCCCATCACTGATGCTATTCTTATACTGTGTCGTTTATTCCCATGACTACTGATTCTATAACTGGAAGCCTGTATCTCCCTTTCTACTTCATGCACTTTGCACACCCCTGACCCCATTGTCTTTGGCAACCATCAGTATAGTCTCTGTATTTATAGATTGGATTCTGCTTTTTCTTTGTTTATTCATTTGGTTTATTTTTTGGTTTTTAATATTTTAGTTATGAATGGAACGATATGGTATTTGTCTATCTCAATCTGATTTATTTTACTTGGCAGAATACCCTCTAGGTCCATCCCTGTTTTCTCAAATGGTGTAATCTCAACCTTTTTGATGGCTGTGTAATATTTTATATATATACATATATATGTGTGTATGTATATGTATACACACACACACACACACAACACCACATCCTTATCCACTTATCTATTAATGGACACTTGGATTTCTTTCAGATTTTAGATATTGTAAATAACACTGCAATAAACATAGAGGAGCATATATCTTTTTGAGTTAGTGTTTTCATTTTTGGGTAGGGGTAAATACCCAAGTCAAATTATTGGGTCATATGGTATTTCTATTTTTAATTTTTAAAAAATTAACTAATTTTTGAGAGAGAAAGAGATAGAGAGAGGGTGCATGCATGGGGGAGGAAGGGCAGAGGGAGAGGGAGAAACTCTAAGGAGATTCTACGTTGAGTGCAGAACCCAATGAGGGTCTGGATCTTACCATCTGGCAGCCATGACCTGAGCCAAAACCAAGAGTTGGATGCTTGACTGACTCTGCCACCCAGGTACCCCTCTATTTTTAATTTTTTAAGGAACCTCCATACTGTTTTCCACACCAATAGTGCATGAGGGTTCCTTTTTCTCCACATCCTTTCCAACACTTGTTATTTTTTGTCATTTTGATTTTAGCTTTTCTAACAGGTGTAAGGTGATATCTCATTATGGTTTTTATTTGCATTTCCCTGATGATTAGTGATGTTGAGCATCTTTTCATGTGTCTATTGGCCATCTGTATATATTCTTTGGAAAAATGTCTATTCAGATACTTTGTTCATTTTTTAATCAGACTGTTTGGGTTTTGATGTTGAGTTGAATAAGTTCTTTATATATTTTGGATATTAACTCCTTATTAGACATACCATTTGCAAATATCTTCTCCCGTTCAGTAGGTTGTTTTTGTTTTGTTGATAGTTTTCTTTGCCATGCAAAAGCTTGGTGTAGTTCCAATAGTTTATTTTGCTTTTGTTTCCCTTGCCTGAAGAGATGTACCTAGAAAAAATTGTTAGGCTGATGCCAGAGAAGTTACTGCCTGTATTCTCTTCTAGGATTTTTATTGTTTCAGGTCATACACTTAGGATTTTAATCCATTTTGAGTTTATTTTTTTGTATGATGTTAAAAAGTAGTTCAGTTTCATTCTGCATGTAACTGTCCAGTTTTCCAAGCACCATATATTTTTGAAGGGACTGTTTTTCCCCATAGTATAGTCTTGCCTCTTTTGCCATAGATTAATTGGCCATTTAAGTGTGCATTTATTTCTGAGTTCTCTCTTCTGTTCCATTGATCTGTGTGTTTGTATTTGTGTCAGTACCATACTGGTTTGATTCAACAGCTTTGTAGTAGATCTTGAAGTCCAGGATTATAATATCTTCAGCTTTGCTCTTCTTTCTCAGGATTGCTTTGACTATTTGGGGTCTTCTGTGGTTCCATACCAATTTTAGTATTATTTATTCTAGTTATGTGAAAAATACTGTTGTTATTTTGACAAGTGTTGCATTGAATCTGTAGATTTTGGGTAATATGAACATTTTAACAATAGTAATTCTTCTAGTCCATGAACATGGAATATCTTTCCATTTGTTTGTGTCATTTTCAGTTTCTTTGTTAGTATTTAATAGTTTTTGGAGTACAAGTCTTTCACCTCTTTGGTTAAGTTTATTCTTAGGTATATTATTCTTTTGGTGCATTTACAATGGCATTTAAAAAAAATACCCTTTCTGCTACTTTGTTGTTCCTTTATACAAACATTACTGATTTGGGAGTATTAATTTTGTATCCTGCTACTTTAATGAATTCATTTATTATTTCCGGTAGGTTTTTGGTGGAGTCTTTAGGATTTTCTGTGTAAAGTATCATGTGAAGCTCTTAGTTGTTTTTCTTGTCTGATTGTTGTGGCTAGCACTTCTAGTATAAAACCCTTTTTTTTGACTGGAGTACATTCCTGAGTTATTTTTGAAATGGGTATGAGTGTTTCAAACTTTCTGACTTCTCATGTGTCTAAAAAGTTTGCCTTCATATTTACTAATACTTTGATGGAGTATCAAATTCTGGTTCAAATTCTTTCCCCATCTGAACTTTGAAGATATTGCCCTATTCTGCTTTAGAACTTATTGCTGCTAATGAGAAATTCTGATCAATCTGAATCTTATTTCTTTGAGGAATAATTTTCTTCTAGGAACTATTATTTACCCTCTGAATGATGAAACTTCTCTATTATGTCTCTAGGTGTGAGATATTTTGTTTAATCTTGTAGGTCTTCAGGAAGCCTTTCAGTTAAAGTCTTTCTTCAGGTCAGTGAAGAACACCCATTTACCCCTACCCTCTACCCACCTCCCCTCCAGCAATCCTTTGTTTTCCTAGAGTTCAGTGTCTCAATTTTCATCTTATTTTATTTTTCTTTCCCCAATGTTATGGGGGAATTCCCCAATTCCCCAATGTCCATTTGTTTGCTTATTAAATTCTACATATGGGGAGAAGATTTTTGCAAATGTCTTATCAGATAAAGGGCTAGTATCCTATCACCATCTTTCATATCTTTGAAGATTATCTTATAGTTTCCTATCTTTTTTTATACTACATTTAGAATACTCTTAACTTTAAGGACACTATCTATTAAATCTTTAGTTATTTCAATTTTATTACTAAATCTATCTTTACATTTAATATTTTCAATTTTGGGGGGTGCCTGGGTGGCTCAGTGGGTTAAGCCTCTGCCTTTGGCTCAGGTCATGATCTCAGGGTCCTGGGATCGAGCCCCGCATGGGGCTCTCTGCTCAGCGGGGAGCCTGCTTCCCCCCGCCCCCTCTGCCCGCTTTGCTGCCTGCTTGTGATCCCTGCCTGTCAAATAAACAAATAAAAAATCTTAAAAATAAAATAAAACAAAAATTTTCAATTTTGGTAACCATATTTTAATGGAGTTTTTTAAAGAATGTGCTATTTGTATTTTACTTTTTCCTGAAACCCTATGTTTATATCCCACAATACTTAGGAAGAACTCACTCTTTTTTCTATGGCTGATTAGGAGTACACTTAGGGTGCAGAATATGATGGGACAAACATTTTGTTACTGTCCTCAGGTCCCCCTGATGCTCAAAATTTTCACCTCCCTCATCATCCTTACTATATCTTCTACCTTACTTCCACCATCACCCCTGAGTTCCAACTTCATTCTGCTATCACTCTTTGTAGTGGTATCAGCAAACCTGAGTTTCATGTTGTTGTCACTCAGATCTGCATTGTTCATCTTGTTTTGCATGCCTTTATTTAGAATGAGGTCAGAAAATTAAAGGTTGTGAAGGATGAAGAATCAATCCCCACCACACTCCTTTTTCATTGAAGTCTTCTCTTATTTTATGGAGACAGTAACTTGTGGTAGGTCTGGGGATAGAGAAGAGAATTATGAAAGTATTCTTGTATTCCCAGAATGATCTCTATTTTTTTTTATGACTCATTAATTCTTTTTGTTCATCTTAGGCTCTTTCTTTCTTGCTCTTGGTTTTCTTCAAACATCCAACAATCCATTGTGGTCTTGTAGTGTTCACATTTATTAGTTAGAGTTAAGTTTGGTCCAGGTAGCTGATCATTGATTTCACTGTAACTGTGGGAATCTGTTTCCTTGCCATGCCTTGCCTCACACTGGGCAAGCTGATCTGGTTATGGGTCAGTGGATGGAGCATTTCCTCCTGCTGGCATGCCTTCAGGCTGATGGGTGAGAACAAGCAGAACGATGGTGTGGAACAATGTCAAGTTAGAGAAGGCTTCCTCTGCATGGTTCTGGTCAGAGCTGCCTTCTTTGATTTATTTTTTCTTTTTTTCAGTCTACAGTTAAAATGTAGAGTTTCTTAGTCTCTCTCTGGGCATCAAAACCCCTGGGAGGAAACTTCTTCATTCAGGCCATTCACATTTTTAACACACAGAGCTAAGGCTTTGGGTGTGGGCTTAAAGGTTATTGGGTGACAGGGAGAGGGACAGAGTTTTCCAAGCTTTTCTGAATTCAGTTCTTTAATGAGCTATCCTCTTGATAATTGCTTCAGGGTGTTTTGCATTTGTGTACTTCCAGCTTCTAGGAAGAACCTCTGGTGTGTATAGGTTTCCTCTGCTCTAATTTCTGTGCTAGTTCAACCTCAGGAGAGTAGGGATACAATGTGGGTGCACTCCAACCCTTTCCTGAGCCAGAAGCCCCTTTGAATTATTTTAAATAAGATTTTATATTTTTACAGACTCACAAACTTTACTGTTGCAGATTATTAGTGTTTGGGTCTGGAGTCAATAAAAAATCAGCCTTAATTTTCATGTGCAAGGTAAGAGCAGACCAAAATGAAGTTCTATGTTCCAAAATGCTTTGAGATGTTTTTCTAAATAAGCCATTCAGATATACAACAGACATGAGCCCCTGAATCTGTGCATGAGTGCACGCAGGCGTGTACACACACACACACACACACACACACTGCAGTTTTCCATGTCTCCTGTCATCTGACTGTTACAGGAGACCCAGGAAGTAATTTTGGCATTTGCAGTGCCAGTGGCTGTGGTAGAACCCTGTGCAGGAGCCAGCTGTGTCAATAATAGTGAAGAATTGGGGCACCTGGGTGGCTCAGTGGGTTAAGCCTCTGCCTTCAGCTCAGGTCATGATCTCGGGGTTCTGGGATCGAGCCCCGCATGGGGCTCTCTGCTCAGCGGGGAGCCTGCTTCCTCCTCTCTCTCTGTCTGCCTCTCTGCCTACTTGTGATCTCTGTCTATCAAGTAAATTAAAAAAAAAAATAATAGTGAAGAATTGAGTCAGAAGGAAATAACTTTGCCTCCCACTTACCTGTTCTCTTGTAGCAGACAGCTCCCTTAAATAGCAGTGAGGGCAGCTTCAGTCCACTTGCTTAGCTTGTGCCCACTGTGAACCACAAACACCAAAAACATTTTGTCATTTCAGGATTCTGGAGCTCCATGAAATTGAACTCATTGTCTCTCCCCATGCCCCGAATCCTCTTACAGTGCTTCTTGTTAGTGGTCCTTTCCCTCCCTGCTTGATCATCCTATTTAAACATGCCTAAATGTTTTCCTTAACTTTTATTCATTGTCATTCCTAAAGGTCCCCTCCTTTCTAGTGACACTGCTGTTATTTAATCCCTCTGGTCCTGAACTCCGGTGTTAGTCTCTCTGCTGGGCATACGCCTTCTAGTTTCTTCTCCTTCCTGTCATTTATACCCTGTGTCTCCAGAGAGGCCCTTCCAGTCAGCGTGTGACTCTGAAGGTGACTAGATTAGACACTTTCCTGTTTGATTCCCTCTTTGTCTTCTACCTGCTCACCACAGTGACCAGCATATAGTAAATAAGGGTAGCCAAGGCTCCTGATACATAGCCAGCAGAAAATGGAGGTCAAAGAAAGCTTGCTTTCTGCCACTGCCCCTTCCTCCTTCTTCCACCATGGCTTCCAGCATCTCAGTCTTTCCGTCATGACATGTGTGGCTCAAAGACACTCACAAGTGAGAAGCCCTCCCATAAGCATACCCAAATTTCATGAAAACAGACAAAAATTTGTGGGGGAGCAAATCCCTTCAAGGCTTCTGAAGAAAGCCTGGTGCTGGGGCAGTCACAGCCCTAGTACTTATGGGAAATTGTCCCCTTTCTTTCCCACTCCAGAAAGAAGATCCAAGTTAATGAAAGAAATATTGCGCCTCAGATTTCCTTCAATTTATACTTTAAAGGGACTTATTCCCGATTTATTATTAGCAACAGACTATGGAGAAACTCTGGACGGTTGACCAGGAAACCCTGCACTTAGAAGAACAGAATTCTCTGCTTCTTGGCATGACAGCCAACCTCTTGTCTTGGGATACTAGTGCTTTTGGTCTCCTTACACTCTGAGCTCCTGCCCAACAGGTTGACCTCCTGTTCTGTTGAACTCACTGTTTTCTTTTTCCACTTTATTCTCTCCCCACAGTGCTTTTCAACTCCTCCAAGGCAAACTTAAATGCTACTTATTCTATAATGTTCCTCACCCATTTCCCAATAAGAATCTTGGTTCCATCTAGCTGTTGCTTTGCATTTTTGTTATATTATGATTCAGCTATACAAGAGCTTTTGAGGATATGCCTTATTTCTTCCAGACTTAGTATATTTCATTCATTTTTATACTCCAAGTAGTGCTTAGCATAGTACCTTGTACACCATACATAATCCATAGATGATTTTTGACTGGATTTGTGTTAAATTGGCACCATTTATTTGTCCTGGCTAGTACAGGTTCTAATCTGGTGGGGAGGACATTGATAACTAAAATTTTTAAATGTAGCTGATAGCCTGCCTGGAAAAACACCAAAAGATTATCTCATTTAATCCTTACAATGACTCTGTGAGTACATATTTATTTTCATTTCACTGAAGAGGAAACAGGATTAGAGAAGTCAAATAATTTGCCAAGACGACACAGCTGGTATATAGTAGCACCACCACTGTGTTCTGTGTTCAAAATGTCTGATGGCTTATTAGTTCCTGAATTGTAAATGAGCTAAAGAATACAACCAGATTTTCAGTCTACTCTACTCCCATTTTTTATAATTTGGCTTACCATCCTGCAGGGTCAACAATGGTAGATGATCTTGCTCTTGAAGAATACGAAGGAATTGCCACCAGGAAAAGTGGCTCCCAAAAATCAGTGTTCAGGTTACACAAAGCTATTACCACACATTTCCTGAGTGCCTACTGTATTCCCAGCCCCACATGTCCCCTGGTCTCCTGCCTTCCTCTAGTATATTAGAGGCTGAGAAAGTCATCACATGAGGTACCACAACTTTCTAGATGCTTTGAGAAACAAGACACAATTTCATAGGGGGGGCCAATGAGTGCATCTTGGTAGAAAGTGAAGTTTTACATCTCATAAATACTCAGTGAATATTTTTTTTTAAAGATTTATTTATTTATTTGTTTGACAGAGATCACAAGTAGGCAGAGCACTAGGCAGAGAAAGAGGGAGGGAAGCAGGCTCGCTGCTGAGTAGAGAGCCCGATGTGGGGCTCAATCCCAGGACCCTGAGATCATGACCTGAGCCGAAGGCAGAGGCTTAACCCACTGAGCCACCCAGGTGCCCCTCAGTGAGTATTTCTTGAATAGAGACACGACTGGAAGAACACATCGCCTTGGCTTTCTTGATTCACAGATGGCTCACAGACCCGTCCTGTTTCTGTAATTCCTTTTACCTCTTGTCAGATACCCAGCAGTGTTGTTAGTTTTCTTTTCTTTCCATCTTCATCATTGATTTAAAGCAGAGGTTGGCACACTTTTTCTGTAAAGGGCCAGATAGTATATAGTTTAGGCTTTGTGGGCTGTCTGCCATACCTACTCAGCTGCCACAGACATGAAAACAGCCACAGTCGATCTGTAAATGAATGAGTATGGTTGTGTTCAAATAATACTTTATTGAAAAAATGGAGGAGTCAGCCTGGGCTGTAGTTTTCTGACCCCTGATTTAAAGCAAAGACTAAATGTGCTGTGCTTATTAGATGTCACCGTGTTTGCTTCTGTGTTTTCTATATTTTCCTAAAACTTCCTGGGCAGGAAATGACTAGCTTGATGACACAACCATCTAGCTTAATAATTGGGGTAATAATGGCTAACACTTACTGAGTGTTTGCTACATGTCAGGCACTCTACTAAGCACTTTACCGGCTTTATACGATTTAGAAAGCAAGTACTATTATCTCCGTGTAAAATGAGGGACGTGAGTCACGGAGAACTTAAATAGCCAGCCAGAGTTCGTATGTCACCGATAAATTGAACCAGTCGGTTTAATTACAGGACCCATGGGCACCAGTACTGATAATAATGATACTGACCTGAAAGGGAAAAGCATGGGACTTGTAATCAGAAATCTGGGTTCGCATCCCAGCCTAATGCTATGGCAAAGTATATTAGCACCAATCCTCAGTTTCCCCACCAATAATAGGGGGATCATAATAGAACTTGACCCTCCAACCTTACAGGTTGCCTAGGGATAAAAGGGGACATGAATGTGCTTTACAAACTGTAAACACGATACCCTCGTTAGGTTTTAGTCTGTCCCTTGGATATATCTTAGTGTTTTTTTTTTCCCCCATGTGAAATAAAACTTAAGAACAGCAGTGAAATTCTTGAAACTCTTAAGATTGGTAAAGAGTGTCAATACCTAAAGACACCTTCACTCATTTCCTCCTTGATCACTCTCTGCTCTATGGTACTAACCTTTCCTGGGTGTTTGTTGTGTTCTATCTAGGCCCATCTCTCCTGTGAAGAAAAGGTGTTCTATTCATTCTTTTCCTCCTTTGTTCCTTTGCTCTGCTGAGCAAGACTAAGATTTCATTTATTTATTTAACGACAGAGATCACAAGTAGGCAGAGAGGCAGGCAGAGAGAGAGGGAGAAGCAGGCTCCCTGCTGAGTAGAGAGCCCAGTGTTGGGGAGGGGGTTGATCCAGGACCCTGAGATCATGATCTGAGCCAAAGGCAGAGGTTTTAACCCACTGAGCCACCCAGGCGCCCCAAGACTAAACTTTTTTTTTTTAATTCCTTAGTAGACTTTTATTTAGCATCTAAAGTACATAAAGATTGATAAAACTTAGACTTTACCTTTGACAACTAATGGAGCAATAAATAATGCTGCTTCTCTCCCTATCTTCTCCCCATTCTAGACTGAACTTTTTAAAAAGGGTTTTTCCTAGATCACTTGCCCTGGATGGACATGGGATGGGTGGAGATATGGCTAAAGAACAAATAAAGCGGGCACCTGGGTGGCTCAGTGGGTTAAGCCTCTGCCTTTGGCTCAGGTCATGATCTCAGTGTCCTGGGATGGAGTCGCGCATCGGGCTCTCTGCTCGGCAGGGAGTCTGCTTCCCTCTCCCTCTCTCTCTGCCTACTTGTGATCTCTGTCAAATAAATAAATAAAATCTTTAAAAAAAAAAAGAACAGGGGCGCCTGAGTGGCTCAGTGGTTTAAAGCCTCTGCCTTCCGCTCAGGTCATGATCCCAGGGTCCTAGGATCAAGCCCCACATCAGGCTCTCTGCTCAGCAGGGAGCCTGCTTCCTCCTCTCCTTCTCTCTGCCTGCCTCTCTGCCTACTTGTGATCTCTATCTGTCAAGTAAATAAAATCTTTAAAAAAAAAAAAAAAAGAACAAATAAAGCATAGTTGGGTTTTATGGAGTTCAAATGTGTTATCCTAATTTAACTAAATCTGGTTAAAATCCACTTGGCTGGCATGGTTTTAAGGCACCCAGTCCCCCATCCTGTCTGTCCCCTCTGCACAGCATCTGGCCGGATATTAGCAATATACTCACAGGTCAATGGTGTACATCTTCCCCCTCTGAAAGGAAACAAAAAGGAGGGAGATATTCTTGAATGCTGCTCCTTTTCCACCTAGGCAATTCCTTTACATATTGTGCTCAGTAAATTCCCCTTTATTTTTAACTTAGCTCTCTTTTATTACCTCTTTGGATGAGTCTGTAACAAGTTGATAATAGTCAGGCTTCCCTACAGAAACAAACCAATAGGCTTTCTCTATCTTTCTGTTTCTCTATCTATGTCATCTTTCCATTAATCTATCTATCTTTATTTTTAAGGAACTGGTCACGTGATTGTGGGTGTCGGCAACTCCAAAATCTGTAGGGCAGGCCGGCAAACTGGAAACTCAGGCAGGGTTCCTGTGTTGCACTTTTGTAAGTGACCCTCTTCTTTCTTGTTCTTCCCATTTTCATTCTCTCATTTTTAAAAAATGGGAAGAACAAGAGAGAAGAGGGCAACCTACAGAAGTGTGATTGCCTGTTCTTTGATAGCATAACTATTTCCACATAAGGCTCAGAGATTCTGTTTTTGTTTATGTGAGATTTTGGCTAAGTTAGAGAATTATTCATATTAGTTGGAAAAAAAAAAGTAGTCCATCTACTAGTTACATTTGGGTGGGGAAGGGGAGTGTGAAAAATACTGTCAGCCATTTAAAAATTTCAGTGATTAAAATAATCAACTGTGTGTTTTTCTACATACCTATATACATTTCTACCCCTGCCATTTGAATCCTTGCTTTTAATAACCATAAATTTGGAGGATCTCCTTGATGACTGGAAAGTTGGAGGATTGAGTTCAACCATGTGGTTGAAAATTAAGAAAATGCTAATGAATACTTTCATAATGATCTCAGAATAATAAACTGGTAACATTACATTTGAATGTAATGGTTTTGCTTAGCATTTACACATTTATGCCATAATATAACCTCCCTGAATTCTGATTGAGCTGGTCTTAAAAGAAAATTTATTTCTTTAAACATTTAACACCACATCAATTTAAAAGTTTCCTCAGATTTTATGAGGCATGAAAGTTATTCATATTAATTTATATAAATACTTTAAAGTATGTTTGGTAATGGTTGCAGTGAAGCTCTATGTGGTTGTGTCCTGTACTGAAAAACAACTTTTACATTCAATATTAACAAATTTAAAACTCTATGTTTAAAATTTCAATGAAGTGTTTCTTCATTGGTGTTGACATGATGGAACAATTTCTCTTAGTTAAAGTAATACAATATGCTACACCATTTTGAACACAATTCAGGCTTTTGGTAAGCATTCAGAATACATGTCCTTGCTGAGTAAATAAATAATTTTGCTACACCAAAACCAAAAATTGACATGATCAAATATGATACCTTTGAGGAGTAGGATAAGAAGATTTTAACTTTCATTTTGTATTTTCTACACTGTTTGAATATATATTTCTATATGCCTAACATTTTAAACAATGACTCCAACAATAGTAGCTAGAAATTTGCCTTTTCAAATATACAGTTGAGCAGAAAAATAAAAGGCAGTAATTTGAGATATAAAATTATGTAACTATCCCAAATGACTTTTTGGGGAATGGAAATTCCCTCTTTTTATGTAACTTCAGACAGTTATAAAATTTATTTTACAATTTTAATACTTCCTTTTTTATTTGGATGCCTTTTATTTCTTTTTCTTGCCTGATTGCTCTGGCTAGGACTCCCACTACTATGTCACATAGGATTGGTGAGAGTGGGCACCCTTGTTTTGTTCCTGATGTTAGAAGAAATGCTTTCAACTTTTCACTGCTGAGTATTACATTGGCTATAAGCTCTCCATATATGGCTTTATTATGTTGAGGTATGCTCCTTCTCCAATTTGTGGAGAGTTTTTATCATGAAATATTGTTGAATTTTGTGAAAGGCTTTTAATGCATCTTTTGAAATAATCATGATTTTTACCTGAATTATATTACTGTGGTATATTACATTTGTTGATTTGTGTATGATGAACCATCCTTGAATCCCAAAGATAAATCCTACTTTGTCATGGTGTATGATCCTCTTAATGATTTATCAAATTCATTTTGCTACTATTTTATTAAAAATTTTGCATGTATATTCATCAGGGATTTTTATTTATTTTTTAATTTTTTTAAAAGATTTTATTTATTTATTTATTTGACAGACAGAAATCACAAGTAGGCAGAGAGGCAGGCAGAGAGAGGGGAGGAAGCAGGCTCCCCGCGGAGCAGGGAGCCCGATGCGGGGCTCGATCCCAGGACACTGGGATCACGACCTGAGCTGAAGGCAGAGGCTTTAACCCACTGAGCCACCCAGGTGCCCCTCATCAGGGATTTTTAAAAAAAAGATTTTATTTAGTTGAGAGAGGTAGTAAGAGAGAGCACTAGTGGGGAGGAAAGGGAGAAACAGGCTCCCCACTGAGCAGGGAACCTGATGCAGGGCTCAATTCCAGGACCCTGGGATCATGACCTGAGCTGAAGGCAGAATCTTAACCGACTGAGCCACCTGGGTGCCCCTCATCAAGAATATTAACCTGTAGTGTTCTTTTCTTGTAGTGTCCTTATCTCGCTTTAGGATCAGGGTAATGCTGGCCTCATAATATGAGTTTGGAAACATTCCCTCCTCTTCAATTTTTTGGAAGAGTTTTAGAAGGATTGGTATTAAATCTTTCTTAAATGTTTGGTGGAATTGACTAATGAAGCCATCTGGTGTGTTACGAGGTTTTTGGTTACTGATTCAATCTCCTTACATGTTATTGGTACCTTTTTGGTTTTCAGAACTCTTTGGAACTTTTTTGGTTTTACAAGTGCTACTTATCTGGAAATGAAGTATCCCATGAGAATAGTATTTCTTGTGATGTTTCATTATGGCTTGATTTGGGTTAATTGAGAAATACTACAAAAGTAATAACTCTCTTATAGTTAGCTGTTATTTCCTATTCAGAAAAATACAACATAGAACTAACAGAATTTAAAAAGCAAAATTTTAGCCATTCATAGAAAGTAAATTATCTCCATATTAGCAATCCTCACCTAATATCTTAAACATTTAACCTTTTTATAGTATCTTCCCCTATATTTGGGCACTCCTTTAATAGTATAAAGTTTTGGCAGTTCTTTCCCTTTTACCACTCACAGAAACTTCAAATTTTCTGTATGTATCAATGTATGAAATATATGTAACTTTATAAATATAGAGTTAAAAATGAAATCTACCACTGAAAATAGTGGAATTTTTAATTGAGACTTTTTGAAGCCCTTAAGAATTTATTTAGAGACTTCCTTTGTTGGTAGTATGTTTACTAGATATCCTGGGGAATCCATCAGAAACAAGTATAATTGCTGGATTACATGTTAAATAATATCTTTCAAAATGTATCACTGGTCTGGGTAGCAAGTTCGACATTATAGAGAACAGAAGAAAGTGAAAGCATGTGTCTGTTAGCCATTTGTATGTCTTCTTTGGAGAAGTGTCTGGTCATGTCTTCTACCCATTTTTTGACTTGATTATTTGTATTTTTGGTCTTGAGTTTGAGAAGTTCTTTATAGATATTGGATACTAGCCATGTCATTTTCAAATATCTTCTCCAATTCTGTGGATTGCCTCTTAGTTTTTTTGACTGTTCCCTTTGCTGTGCAGAAGCTTTTTATCTTGATGAAGTCTCAAAAGTTCATATTTGCTTTTGTTCCCCTTGTCTTTGGAGACATGTCATGAAAGAAAGCTGCTGTGGCCGATGTAAAAAAAAATGTTCAACATCATTAGTCATTGGGGAAATTCAGATCAAAATCACACTGAGATACCACCTTACACTAGTTAGAATGGCAAAAATTGACAAAGCAGGAAACAACAAATCTTGGAGAGGATATGGAGAAAGGAGAACCTGTTTACACTGTTGGTGGGTGTACAAGTTGGGTGAGGGGATGGGTTCGTCTGACGGGTATTAAAGAGGGCATGTATTGCGTGGAGCATTGGGTGTTATATGCACACAATGAATCATAGAACACTACAGCAAAAACTAAAACTAATGAAATACTATATGGCGACTAATATAACATAATAATAGGAAAAGAAAGTGAGAGCAGAAATCCTGGAAAATAAGAGAGCCTGGAGATATTTATGAAACCTGATGGCTTCAGTTATCCACTTTGACCTACACATAGTCCAGTAGGATATTCCTACATAAATCTGGGGCTCTAAAAACTACACCCTCAGTATTAGGCTGAAGAGTAACAAAACTTTTCTGGTACAACCTTAGTTCTGCATAGTAGAAAGGAAAATATCTTCCTCCTGAAATAGTAACCACGAGTGGGTCCTCATGTGAGCTTGCACCTAGGGTTGATGTTATCATGCAGTCTAAAAAAAAAAAAAAAAAAGTCTCAGCCAGACTTTGTGCTTTAATGCAGACCCAGGTTGATAGTGACTATAGGGCATGGGGAAAAGGAATACAAATCCTCACTGGGTAATGGGATTTCAACCTGGACCTCAAAGATTACCCACTAAAAAAGTTTCAAAGATTATGTGCCCACAGACAGAAATCATCAATCAGCCTTTACAAAGGCAAACTATCATGAACAAAACTGCAGGGAAAAAAAGAGGCAGTAGAACAATATTCAGAAACTTCAGATACTGCAGATTTAGACACATAATGCAAAAGGTCTTTGTTAAATATGTTTAAGGAGCAAAATGGGCTTGAATATTTCAGCAAGTAGTAAGAATCTATGAAAAATGATGAAATAAGTTAGAAAACAGAACCAAGTTGAGCACCTGGAAATAAAAAGTATAATCATTATAGTGGAAAAAAAATCATTAGATGGATTGCACAGTAGAATGGATATGGCAGAAGAAAGTTTAGTGAACCGAAAAACGTATCCAGACAGCTGATCAGGAATAAAGCTTTGGGAAATAGGTAGATGGCAAGTATGAGCTTCACTGAAGAGACACAGAAGACAGAATATGAAGCTGTAATCAATTCTACCCAGAGTTAAAGAGGAGATGGAAAAAAGAATGGAAAAACACAACATTCAAAAAACACAATGGCTGAGAATCATCCAGAAATGCTGAAAGATACCAATGCTCTGGTTTTAGAAGCCTACAGTTTATAAGCAGAAAAGGTAAAAGGAAACCCATACCAAAACCTTTCTTAGTACTTGACAGAATACCAAAGATATGGAGCTTTTCTTAAATGCAGCCAGAGAAAAAAGACAAATAACCTCAGTGGAGGAGGGAATTCGATGACTGATTTCTCAGTAATAACAATGAAAAATGAGAAGCTGATGATATGATATTTTAGATATCCTGAGAAAACACATTCCCCCACTTAGAAGTGAGCACATAGCAAAGATGTCTTTCCAGAATGAAAGTGATAGGACACTATCACATGGAAACAGAATTTCCTACAAAAAACAACCACCAAAGGAAATTTTGGAAGGTATATTTTAGGCCAAAGAAATAAAATTCTAGGAATAATGGTGCAAGGAGGAATGGTGAGTAAAAATTGTGAAATATCTGAATAAATAGAAATAAGGTTTGACTAGTGAAACAGTATCTCGCTTGAAGATTAGATAATTAAACAGATCTAGAATATGGGACAATAATTGTATAGAAGTTGGGAAGGGGATCATGAGACTTGAGGGGTTCTATGAACTTTGCATCCCTGGTGTCTCCTTTGTGTCAAGATTTCCTCTTATGGGGACACCAGTCCTATTGTATTAGGGCCCATTCTGATGGCTTCGTTTCAACTTAATCACCACTTTAAAAGGCTTTTCTCCAAATGCAATCATATTCTGAGATACTGAGGGTCACAACTTAAACATATAGATATGACAGAGACTTCATTCAGCCCATAATCATTATAAATGCAACTTTTGTAATAAAATCCCATTTTCTGGAACAGGCAGAGACCAAAGTTATTTTGGAGGACTGAATCTATTTCATTTAAAATAATTTTGGAAGAAATCAGACATTAAGCATGCTAGTTTCTATCCTTTATGACTTTATTTATATCTTGACATGTTTAAAAAGCTCAATAAATGATGGGCTTATAGTCATAACTCAGTTTCCTGATTCTTACTTTAATGTTGTAGAACTATTTCTATAAAAATTAAATCATATGGGTGCCTGGGTGGCTCAGTCAGTTGAGCGTCTGCCTTTGGTTCAGATCATGAACTTGGTGTCTTAAGATTAGGCCCCATATCAGGTTTCCTGCTCAGCAGGGAGTCTGCTTCTGCCTTTCTCTCTGTCCCTACCCTCTGCTCTTGCTCTCTTAGAACCTAGCTGTCCATCAACAGATGAATGGATAAAGAAGAGGTGGTATATATATACAATGGAATACTATGCAGCCATCAAAAGAAATGAAATCTTGCCATTTGCGACAACGTGGATGGAACTAGAGGGTATTATGCTTAGGGAAATAAGTCAATCGGAGAAAGACAACTATCATATGATCTCCCTGATATGAGGAAGTTGAGATGCAATGGGGGTGGGGTTGGGGGGTAGGAAAAGAATAAATGAAACAAGATGGGATCAGGAGGGAGACAAACCATAAGAGACTCTTAATGTCACAAAACAAACTGAGGGGGGCAGGGGGCAGGGGGGAGGGAGAGGGTGGTAGGGTTATGGACATTGGGGAGGGTATGTTCTATGGTGAGTGCTGTGAAGTGTGTAAACCTGGCGATTCACAGACCTGTACCCCTGGGGCTAATAATACATTATATGTTTATAAAATTTTTTTTAAATAAATAAATAAAATCATTTAAAAAATCATAAAAAAATCTTTAATTTACTTCCAAGAATGTATGGTAACTCAAATTAGAAAAGCAGAGGGTGGAACCTGTTTCAATGAATAGATAAAATGGTTGACAATGAAAAATAATTACATGTAGTTCTTCTAAAATTCTTGAAAATAATTTGCTTTAACCAGGGTAAATATTCCTCCTCTTCACTATTGTTTGTAGTATTGCTTTTCTTGATTAATCTGGCTTTTTTTAGATAATGGAGCATAAATCTTGGAAACATTTGTCTTCTACATGCCAATAGCTCGTGGAATTAGAAATTAATGAACTTTTAGTGCTGTGATCTCAACAAGCATAAGCTTTGCTATTTCTTTTAAAGATTTTATTTATTTGACAGACAGAGATCACAAGCAGGCAGCGAGGCAGGCGGAGATAGAGGGGGAAGCAGGCTCCCCGCTGAGCAGAGAGCCGATGCCAGGCTCGATCCCAGGACTCCAGGGATCACGACCTGAGCCGAAGGCAGAGGCTTTAACCCACTGAGCCACCCAGGTGCCCCAGCTTTGCTATTTTTTTTTAATGAGAAATATTATATTGTGTCATATAGTGGATTGTATAAGAACTTTAAAAATAATCAGAGGGCTAGACAAATTGTATAATGCTATTGCCTAGTTAATTGCACATAATTTGTGTGTGTGTGTGTGTGTGTGTGTGTGTGACAGACATTTTACTCAATATGTGCTTGCCTGAACTTGAAAGATTCACACAACACACTTTGATTTGTCACAATTTGGAAAGGGATCTTAAAAAAAAAAAGCCTTTAGTTGGTTCATAAGTGATGGATTTTCTTGGAACACATCACTTGCTAATTTTACCAGACAAGAAAAATTCAAATGGTCAGCTACATTCCCATTTGTATTCTTCCTATAAAGTCCTCCCCTTTTGCATTCTTGGATTTTGACACTCCTACACACCAGTTAAAGCACTTGTTAGAGTTTTCAAAAGAAATTGTTGCAATTAATTTCCTGGTTTCTTCTTTCTTTGATGTGTCACTATAATGCTCTGAGTAATTTTCAGTGCCTGGCGTCTGTTCAAGGACGATTTTTTTACTTTGAGGGGAGGGAGAAGCAATGAAGGAATGAATGTATATTTTTTCTTAAATAAAAGATAGAACCTATTTTTTTTTACTTTATTTTTATCTAAATACTCTAAAACATTTTTCTAGATAAGGAATGAAAAATAGATAACTAATTGGCACAGTTAACATACTTTTAAGATCCTTTCTCTTTGGGGTAACCATGAAGGACAGAATTTGACCAGCGGTTTGTAATATCCAACATGTCTAGACTGTCTTGCCCCAAAGAAATTCAGACACATGAGTCTTGCAAACTGGAGCCATCTGAAGTTTTTAAAATGGCTGCAGGTGTCTTAGTAGGAGACTAATTTTATTTTCTAATGATTAGAAAGAATGACCAGACCATGAACTCTAGGGTTATGCTTCGTTTCTCATGTCCTGCACAGAATGTTCTGAGCAGTTTCTATTTGTAGTTCAACAGTGGATCTGGTCTTCCTGTTCACTCTCTACTTGCATTTTAAGGTTTAGAAGTATTTGATCTTGCCTTGCTTCTTTACAAACTTGTTTTATTTTTTTCCTACATTGCCATTCCCAAAGTAATGACTAATTTTCAGTAGTGGGTAAGAAGGGAAGGAAATGATAAAACTGGTGATCTGGAGGAGTTTCTTATTCATGGTCTTATTTACTTTTTAATAAGCATCACCCAGCACAGTGACTGACACCCAGCAGGCATTTCGCTGGATTTTGTGGAGTGAACAGCATTTGTTCTTAGAGTAAACAACAATAAGGAAAATAGTATTACAGAACTTTCCTTCTAAGGGAAGCATCAAGAGGAAGGTTCTATACTCTCCTTCTTAAAACCTGAGTTTTTTCCTTGTAAAACAAATCCACACTTAAACATAAGCATTTCTTAGTGACAGATCAAGGCCAATAGAATGGACTTGTGAACTACATGCAGAATTTCTCTTAAAAAGTCTGCTGTGAAATAAAAACCCAAGAACATAAGATTTTCCTAATTGTTCACATAAAGTTATTGCTGCTTTAGTTGAGCACTTTCAACCACACTGACTTTATTAAAAATTCAGATATATGCAATCTTAATATTCCTGTGTCCTTGGTAGACATTGTTCTCTGCCCTGCATGCTTTCCCAGCAGCCCGTCTGTCATTGGGCTAACCTCCTTTAAAAAATTTAAGTATAGTCGACACACAATGTTTTATTAGTTTCAGGTGCAGGCTGAATAAACTCTTTATGTTCATAATGAACATGTTTTCCTCCAAAGGGTCCTATGTCTTGGGTCAAATGTAAACACTAAACTAAGGACTTCTGCCGTGTTTCCAGACAAATCGGATGTGTTTTCATTCTGTGTGTTAAACTTGACTTTAAGATCGTATAGATTATTTATATGTTACCAATATATTTACATAGCTAATTCCATTTAATTTATTTACTCTGTGTCTAACTCAATAAAAATCCATTGCCTGCTTAGTGAGTGCAAGTTGGTGAAGACACAAATGTGGTTAAGGCCAGGTCTGTGCCGTGGAGGAACTCACAGTGGAATGGGAGGCTGACCCACAGATATCAAACAGAAGAAGAGGTGAGAACTGGGACCCCAAAGCCATGGAGACCTGGTTCAAATCCCACTGTAACTGCGCTCCTGGCCTTGTTAATGACTTCTCTTTAGCAGCTTGTTTCCTTACTTGTCAAACAGATCTAACATATAAAATGCTTATTTTGTTGAATAACACTAGAAACTATTCACAGACTGTCTACAGCAGGGCTTGACCAATAGAAATAGAATTCAGGCCCCATGCATAGCTTAAAGTTTTTTCCTAGCTACATTAAGATGGTAAAAAGAAGTAGGTAAAATTATTATTATTTTTTTTAATTTCACTGTCCCTCCTCTGGTAACCAACCAGTTTGTTTCCTGAATCTGTGAGTCTGTTTTTCTGTCTTGTTTGTTAATTTTTTAAAAATTTATTTTATTTTATTTTTTTATTATGTTAGTCACCATACAGTACATCATTAGTTTTAGATAGATTCCACATGTAAGTGAAATTATATGATATTTGTCTTTCTCTGTCTTATTTCAATTAGCATTATGCCCATTAGGTCCATTCATGTTGTCAAAAATGTCAAGATCTTGGGGTGCCTGAGTGGCTCAGTGGGTTAAAGCCTCTGCCTTTGGCTCAGGTCATGATCCCAGGGTCCTGGGATCGAGCCCTGCATTGGGCTCTCTGCTCAACAGGGAGCCTGCTTCCCTTCCTCTCTCTCTGCCTGCCTCTCTGCCTGCTTGTGATCTCTGTCAAATAAATAAATAAAATCTTAAAAAAAATGGCAAGATCTCATTTTTTTTTAATGGTTGAGTATACTCCATTATATATAAAGACCACATCTTTATCCATTCCTTTATCTATGGACACTTAGGCTCATATATTGGTTATTATGAATAATATTTCAATGACCATAGAGGTGCATCTATCTCTTTGAATTGTTTTTTTTTTTATTTTATTTGCATAAATACCCAGAAGTGGGGTCACTGTATTGCATAGTAGTTGCATTTTTAATTTTTTTAGGAGTTTTCATACTGTTTTCCATAGTGGCTCCACCAATTTACATTCCCATCAACAGGGGAATGTACAAGGGTTCTGTCTTCTCCACATCCTCACCAACACTTGTTAGATTTTGTCTTTTTGATGATAGCCCATATGCCAGGTGTGAGATGATATCTCTTTGTGGTTCAGGTGAAATTACTTAATGATATATTTTATTTTATCCAATATATCCAAAATATTAGTATTTCAAAGGTAATCAACATAAAATATTATTAATGAATTATTTTGAATATTTTGGGGAGATAAGAAAGGAATCAATGAAGTGGATCTTGAAAACCCAGTAGGAATTTACCAAGTAGAGAGGAAGAGGGAAAATTCTCCAATTTGATCTCTTGAGAGCATGTGGAGTAGCAGTAGTAGGCTTTGATTCCTTCACACTAACTTACTGAATGCACGTTATGTTGGGTGAATGGGCTAGGTGTTGGGGCCTCAGTTAGAGAGAATATGGTCTCTGAGCTCAAGTAGCTTAGGGTCTAAATTGCTTGTGACTGGCAAAGATGGCATGGCCCATACTGAAAGTTTTCTGTTGCCTCTGGGGCCTACTAGTCATTTGCTTGTTGGCATTTCAACTGTCAGTCAAAATTGGGCTAAGTTCCATTCCTGTCTTTGTCTTTGGCTCTTTTACTTGAATATATGGGGCAACGGTGGGAGTGGTTGCTTTTCTGCCACCCATCTGGGATGCTGGACCTGTTCACTAGGCAAACAGACGATTTCAATTCAGATGACTCCTTTCAGCCACCAAGACCCTTGTAGAGTCCTCAGTATATTGTTTATTTTGCAATTCTGAGTCCCTAGTAAAATCAAGTGAACTCCTAGATTTGCAGATTTCTATTCAGTTGACTTGGGGTAGATTTTGCCCCTTGCTTTGTTCTTACCAACTCTCCTTCAAGATTAAGGGGGGAAAAAAGGAAGAAACAAACTGAAAAACAAAATGGAACAAAAGAAAAACATAGACAAGGACAGTCTGGTATGTCTAGAAAGATTCTTAAGATTATTTTAGACAAGGTAGTTGATTACTCTTTACAATATTCAGTAAAGGAGACTTTTGCTGTTGTCCTTGTTGTTTTTTTTTTTTTTTATCTTGTAAGGCTCCTAGTCACAGGAAGCTTTTCCTCAAATCAAATCTGTACGTCTGTTTTTTTCACTGGATGTCTCCAATAAGGCTACTTCCCCTCAGTCATGAAGTCTCTCCTCTTCTGAGAAATATGGGCGAAGGAGAAACTGATGGCTCTTTGTAGAAATCTAGGAAGGCTGTTCAAACCCAAGTGAATGTAGCTAAGCAAGATTCAATTTGAGAACCCAAACACTAGCTATAACAAACTTGGTGAACAACTCTGGCACTTTAAACTAGGCTAAAATCAATACTCATAGCACCTCCATGTACAACTGCAGAATTTCTTGTGCAAAGTGATTTTTACCTCTGTTATGATATCCCAGCTGTGCTTGTGGACAGTCTGGCTCCAGGCCCTGCAGTCTACCCTGAGTTGTAAAATCTGAGCACTGGTGAGCTACTGTTTGCATGTATTATTTCTGTTTCTGCTTCTTCGTCTCAGAACTAGGGATGAACTTACTTAGTAAATAAGCCATGTCATTTCTTGTAGCCATATGCCATGTTCATATCATTTTTGTATCTGCAAAGTAATCTATACCCAAATTCAAAGTCTCAGATAATTTTAACAAATATTTAGAAAACCTAAGTTTTTCTTCTATTTTATTTGTTATTATTTTAATACCCCCCCACTGAGCCACCCAGGTGCCCTTATTTGTTATTATTTTAAAAAATGATTTTATTTATTTATTTGATGGAGAGAGAGAGCACAAGCAGGGGGAACAGGAGATAGAGAAGCAGATTCCCCAGTGAGCAGGGAGCCTGGTGTTGGGCTCAATCCTAGGACTCTGGGATCATGACCTAAGCTGAAGGCAGACCCTTAACTGACTGAGCCACCCAGGCACTTTTTTCTTCTATTTTAAATGTTATCCTACTTTAGCTTTAGGTTGTATACTTTAGGACAACCGTAGATGAAACAGTCTGTCATTGAAAATGAGTATGATCTTTGGATAATGTCATCCGTGGATCTTCTGAAGGAGTTTTCCTATCCAGATGTAAGCCTTATACTCTGTAAAGCAGAGCAACCTCTCTAAGCTTTAAATTGGGGCAACTGCAAGACATAGTGCAAGACATTGTGAGTTAATTCTCTTGGTCAAGTTTTCCTTGTCTCAATTTTCTGGTGTGTTATTTACATGTGGTGTGGTAGGCTGAGGAGGGTAAATGTTATAGTCAAATGGCTAATGAGAATGTATAATATGAAGATTGGGTAGGTGCTCTTGCTTGCCTTCATAAAGGCACACATCTTGGTCACAAAATTTAAGGAGGAGTCAAGACACTCAAGAGTCAAGACAAATAGTATTTTAATACAATATTTTAGAACATCAAAAGTAATGCAAAAATTGGTGATGAATAAAATGTTGAAATTTTAAATTAAGACATCATTCTTTTGTTTTCCTTTATGTTGTAACACACCACTGCTTAGTGGTGAACCAAGTTCTCGCTTTCCTCACTCCCCATATAACCATTTAGGTTCATTTAGATTTCTAGATCTTCTACAGCCATATCTTCTAAATCCAATTCCACATCTGTACCAATGCACTGAATTTTTGCCTATCGTGGTCCCTTAGGAGAATGATATTTTAAAGGAGAATGCTAAGCAAAAAGCCCATTTCACATTACCTACATATTACTGATGGTGTATTAATTTCTTGGTATCTATGACTGTTGACTTTCTGTGATGACAGAGAAAATACTGATTGACTCCTGGGTTGTTCTGACATGTGGAGAACTTGAATCACTGTCTAGTGCAGCCTGAACTTCTTTATCCACATATGAATTATTTCTAAGGAGGAAGCATTTCTTCTGTAGAATTGTGTTTGAGTTTCATTTTTATTTCTTAGAAGACAGGAGTTGGAAATTTAAGAAGAATTCAACTCCAGGAATATTTTTGAGAAATAAATGTTTGAATCTTACCTGCTAGGTGCTGTGAGGGACAAAACAATATGTAGTTTCTGCCCTCAAGGGGCTAGAGTGTATGGTTAGAAACAAAACAAATGGTGGAGAAATGTTATGAGAGTGTAGAGAATAGGAAAAAAGTCATGAACTACCTTGAAAAGAGAAAATGTCACAGAAAACTGGCCCTCAACTGGTGTTTGGAAAATAGATCAGCTTTGGGGCACCTGGGTGGCTCAGTGGGTTAAGCCTCTGCTTTCGGCTCAGGTCATGATCTCAGGGTCCTGAGATCGAGCCCTTCTTCTGCTTCATGTCTTATGACCCTGCCTCTTACCTGTGTTTCCACAGCACTAAGGCACATGAAGTGCCCTACACAGACCCAGAGCCTTCTCTCCCTCCAGGCTGCCCTGTTTCACAACTGTGTTCTCTGTTCTTCCCATTCACCTCATCCCCCCCACTGTCTCTTTCCAAACATCTTCAAACTCCTGGTTTATTTGCTTTTTAGTCTTACGAGGCTGACATGAATGTCACCTCATCCAGGGGAACTTTCCCTGACTCCAGGCTGAGTCTTCCTTCGCCTTCCATGAAGTGTGATACATAAGTGCATCTACCATTTTGTTTAAGGTTGTCTAGTCACCCTAGCTATATAGTGAACTTTCTGAGGACAAAGATTGTGTCTTACTCACTTTTTTTGTTATACTTATTTTTTTAAAAGATCTTATTTATTTATTTGACAGACAGAGATCATAAGTAGGCAGAGAGGCAGGCAGAGAGAGGGGGAAGCAGGCTCCCTGCTGAGCAGAGAGCCCGCTGCAGGGCTTGATCCCAGGACCCTGAGATCATGACCTGAGCCAAAGGCAGAGGCTTTAACCCACTGAGCCACCCAGGTGCCCCTGTTATGCTTATTTTTTATTGTGATAAAATATTTATAACATTTGATTTAGTATTTCACCCATTTTAAGTGTAAACTCGGTGGCAATTAGTACACTCATATCGTTGGGCATCATCACCACTATCCATTTCCAGAACTTTTCTTCATTACAAATTCTGAACCCATTAAGCAACAACTCCCCACTTTCCCTCTCTCCTCACAGTTCCTAGTAACCTCTAATTTAGTTTCTATGAGTTTGATAACTCTAGGTACTTCCTGTAAGTGAATCATACAATATTTATCCTTTTTTGACTGGCTTATTTCACTTGGCATGTCTTCAAGTTTCATCTATGTTGTCTGATTCATTTTTAAATCTCTTTTATCATGTCTTGCACATGGAAAGTAAAAATGTTTTTTGAATGAAAGTAGAAGAGCAGAAGGAAATAGCTTGCCATATTCTAGAGACTCATGAGAGGCTTTTCTGAGGACAAGGACTCGGTAGCTTAGAATTTGGAAGACCGAGGCAGATGACATGGGTGAGGTAGGCAGGGCAAAAATGGGAGGGTGTTGAGTTTCTTGAAGTATTTGAATTTGATTCAGTAAGCAGTGGTGGGTCACTGAAAATTTTTGAGGAGGTAAATGTCTTACGTTTTCCTGGGTACACTTACTCCTGTTTAAGAATGATTGTTCTTATGGCTTATGTGAGGGACACTGTCTCATCCCAGGAGTTATTTATTTACCTGGCTATTTACCCCAGTGGTAGAGAAGAGAAGCAGATTAAAAAGGGTGTAGAGCCTGAAATAATGGGGAGTGCCTAGTTTTTCATAAACATCTCTGATATACTACATGTTATTTAGTATTTATAGTGTCCACACAAGAGCACAATCTATTGTACAATTAAACATACTTAGCTTGGTAATTTTAGTGATTTTGCTTGCATTGCAAAATGTTGGTATGAGGGAGAAGAGTTTCTCCTCACTCACGCATTTTAAAAATGAAATTATGAAGAGGAAAAGGAACTTTTCATGAGGTGAACAGTACTCCATCATATAAATGAGTTAATGTATTTTTAGATGGTTACTTTGCAAATTTGATAATCTGGTTTTTCTACAATCTAAGCTGCATGTGTGTAAACATACATATACACACTGTGTGTGTGTGTGTGTGTGTGTGTATAATTGTGTGTGGAAACTACCCACCTAAAACTGAGAGAACCATCTTGGACTTCATTGAGGTAATACATCCACACTCAACTGCAAAGTGCTACTGGCATATTACCCAAAAGGACACCCAACACCTTTGTGTAATAGCCAGCTAGGTATGGAATAGTATGTGTTGATCTGATATTTTCTTCTGCTCTCTGCATCAGACCTGATGTAGAGTAAGTGAATGGAACTTAACCCCTTCTCACAAGTCATAGCTTCCTGACTGTTATAAAAGTCATTCCACAAGGGACACAAGACAAGGAAATGACACATGATTTATTCCTGAGCTCCTGGGACCAGTTGAACCTACCAGGTCCTTGTTGAGAGATTTCTTTTAGTTCTCTGGTTTTGACCCCATTTCCTGCCCTATGATTCTTGAAATACAGAGAACTTAGAAATTTACAACTTGCATTATTATCCTATATTTCAACTGAACCTTTCAACACTCTGGCAAAGAGTAGAGTGGGTGTTTTTATCCTCATTGCAAAGGTAAGGAAATTGAGGTTTAGAAAGGTTGAGTGCTAGGGGCGCCTGGGGGGCTCAGTCAGTTAAGCAACTGACTCTTGGTTTCTGCACAAGTTACCATCTTGGGGATATGAGATTGAGCCCTGTATTGGGCTGGTACTAGATCTCTCTTGAAATTTTGTACTGCAAAATAATGATAATGATAAAGCAAATAACTTCTAGAATTCTGACTCTATGCTAGACATTATTCTAAATGCTTCATATGGAGTAATTTATTTAATCTTTCCAACAACTATATGAGGTAGTCACTATTATTATCACTGTTTTTAAAAATGGAGAAGCTGAGACACAGAGATATTGAATAAGTTGCCTAAGGTCCCAGAGGCAGTCTGATTAGTGGAAAAAATATGAGAGAATTAAGCTTGAATCCAGATGCTCTGAGTGATATGGTTCACACCAAATATCGTCCTCCCTATAGGCCTCCCATTCTGGAAGAGAAAGTGGCTCTGGCTTACTGGTCTGCCTACCTATTTGCTTTTCTTAGTTCATCTACCCATCCATTCATCCATTCAGCCATTGAAGATTTATTGAGTACTTATATACCAGAAAATATGCTAGAGTTACAAAAGAGAATTGTACACAATTCTTCTAGGGACATGAACTCATATTAAAGAAAAATTTCATATGACAAGTGATGCTTGAAGTGAGATTATGACTTAAAAATGTATATTTAATATTTGATGAGGGTATTTTTAAGTTCAACATTATTATTCTAAATACATTGTGTCCTTAACTTCGGTTTTCCAATTATACATTTTTTGGATCAAATCTTCAAAATTAAATTATCAATATTATTGTTACTTTACTTTGTTTCTTTTTTTTAAAGATTTTATTTATTCATTTATTTATATGACAGACAGAGATCACACGTAGGCAGAGAGGCAGGCAGAGAGAGAGAGGAAGGGAAGCAGTCTCCTTGCTGAGCAGAGAGCCCAATGTAGGGCTCGATCCCAGGACCCTGGGATCATGACCTGAGCCAAAGACAGAGGCTTTAAGCCACTGAGCCACCCAGATACCCCTATTTTGTTTATTTCACATGAATGGCAAGATTTTAGAGGAATTTGATTACCCTATAGGCAAAAATACCAAACTGATTGTTTCACCTTGAACCATAATGAAGCTATTCTCATATTTATTGATTGATTCATTTACTCATCTTGGTAAGCCTATGAGGCAGGTGCTTTTTATTTATTTATTGTTTGTTTGTTTCAAGTTTTATTTAAATTCCAGTTACTTAATGGATAGTGTAATATTAGTTTCAGGAGTAGAATTTAGTAATTCATCACTTACATCTAACTTCTGGTGCTCAACATGGCTGGTGTGGAGCCCAGCGGCACAGCAGTGCTCTTGTGGATAAGGAAGGCAGATATTCCACTAGTGGACTGCATGATCTGACACACTGGGAGACTGGGACACACTGGGAGAGATGCTTCCCCCTTCTTGGAGGGTATCTGGAAGAGGCGGTATTGCCCTCTGGGAACAAAAGAGCCATTAGACTATTACCACCCCCCACTCTTCAACATATGCACAGAGAAACCTGCTGAGGGCAGCTAACCTGGACACTGGCTCTTTACTCCAAAATCCACCCCTTTGTGCTTTGGTGCGACTGTCCTTTTGGGACAAATTGGCATCAGTATCAGAGTGGTGTGACCCTCCCCCAGAGGACTAGCATGGGTCCCTGCCATACCAGATTCCTAAAGTTTGGAGTTTTAAAACTCAGCCAGCCTTCTTGGGATAGAAAACGGGTGCACTGCACTGCCAGGCAGGCAGATGGCCCAGACACAGTCAGGGTGAAGTAGGATCTGAAGGATGCCTGAAACGCACAAGAGGAGATTGTTTGATTTTCTGGGAGCCACTTTCTGGACAGTGGTGGGCGTGAACTCCACTCTCTGGGAGGAGGGAGGGAATTTGTACCATATCTCTCCCTGCCTCTCAGCATAAACCAACTTCAGTAAGCAGCACAGCACCAACAGTGGTGGCCTAAACCTCACACCATGCCCCTTCCCACTCTCCACCCTGTGCTCCACTGGTGCTGCTTTTCTTGGGCAAGTGTGTCTGAGAACCAGAGCAGCAGGCCCCTCCCCCAGAAGACCAGCCAAACCCCATGCATGTACCACCTCTACCGACCATGAAGTTCTGCAAAGCTACAGCCCTAGTGGAAATAGCATCAGGTCTCTTTTCATAAGTGGACCAGAGCACACCTAGTTAAAACTTACCACACTCTGGCCAAAGTCCAAGCACCCCCCCCCCCAATTGCAGGCAAAGAGAAATAGAGGACTGACCTGAGAGGAAAAGCAGCTAAAACATAGCAGCAGAGTGCACACAGCATACACCAGAGACACTTTCTTAAGTACCAGGCCCTGGACAGTATATGGCTTCTTTATAAAGCCATTACTCTCAGGAGCAGGGAACATAACAGACTTTCCTAGCACATAGAAGAAGACAGAGACCTGGAAAAAATGCCAAGATGGAGGAATTCATCCCAAAAGAAAGAACAAGGAAAGGTCATGGCCAAGTATCTAATTGAAACAGATGTAAGTAATGGACTTGATCCAGAATTTAAAGCAACAATCATAAGGATACTAGCTGGGCTTGATGGAAGCATAGAAGACACCAGGGAGCCCCTTACCACAACTAAAAACTAGTCAGGCTGAAATAAAAAATGCTATAACTGAGATGTGAAATTGAGTGGATGTAATCACAATGAGGATAGAAGAAGCAGAGGAATGAATAAGTGGTATAAAAGATAAAATTATGGAAAATAATGAAACTGAGAAGAAGAGGGGAAGAAAAATATTAGATCACGAATGTAGGTTTAGGGAACTCAGTGACTTCATATAATGCTTAATAACATTAGCATCATGGGAGCCACAGAAGAAGAGAGGGAAAAAAGGTAAGACGGTTTTTTGGAGGAAATTAAAGCTGAAAACTTCCCTAATCTGGAGAAAGAAACAGACATCCAAATCCAGGAGGCACAGAGAACTCCTTCAAAATCAACAAAAGTAGGTCAACCAAGATATAGCAAAGTTAAATTTACAAAATATAGAGATTTGAAAAAAATCCTAAAAGCAGCAGTAGAAAAGAAGTCCCTAACTTATAAGGGAAGACAAGGTTAGTAGCAGATCTCTCCATGGAAACTTGGCAAGTCAGAAGAGAGTGGCATGCTATATTCAACGTGCTGAATGGAAAAAAAAAAATGCACCCAAGAACACTCTCTCTATCCAGCAAGTCTGTCATTCAGAATAGGAGAGATAAAGAGTTTCCCAGACAAACAAATACTAAAGGCATTCATGGCCACTAAAGCCATGCAAGCAGTATTGAAAGGGACACTCTGAGTGGAAAAGAAAGACCAAAACTGACAAAGACTACAAAGAAACAGAGAAAATTTCCAGAAACCATGACTTAACAAGTAATACAAGGACAGTAAATTCATATCTATCAAATATCACTCTGAATGAAAATGGACTAAATGCTCCAATCAAAAGATGTAAGGTGAGGGGTGCCTGGGTGGCTCAGTTGGTTAAGCCACTGCCTTCGGCTCGGGTCATGATCTCGGGTCCTGGGATCGAGTCCCACATCAGGCTCTCTGCTCAGCAGGGAGCCTGCTTCCCTCTCTCTCTCAATGCCTGGCTCTCTGCCTACTTGTGATCTCTCTGTCAAATAAATAAATAAAATCTTAAAAAAAAAAGATGTAAGGTGTCAGAATAAAAAAGAACACTCGTCTATATGCTGCCTATAAGAGACTCATTTTTGGACCTAAAGGCAACTGCAGTTTGAAATTGAGGGGATAGAGAACCATTTATTATATTAATGGATATCAAAATAAAGTCAGAGTAGCCAGACTTATATGAGACAAGCTAGATTTTTAGTCCAAAGACTGTAACAAGAGATGAAGAATGGCACTATATCATAATATAAGGGTCTATACAACAAGAAGATCTAGCCATTGTAAATATTTATACCCCCAGTTTGAGAGCACACAAATATATAAAACATAAAGGACCTCATTGATAATAATACAATAATAATAGGGGACTTTAACACCCACTTACATCAAGAGACAGATCATCTAAGCAGAAAATCAAAAAGGAAGCAATGGCTTTGAGTGACACACTGGACCAGATGGACTTAGAAGATATATTCAGAACATTTCAACCTAAAGCAGCAGAATAAATATTCTTTTCCAAGTACACATGGGACATTCTCCAGAATAGATTATATACTGGGTCACAAGTCAGGCCTCAACAAGTACAAAAAAATTGAGATCATACTATCATATTTTCTGACCATAACACTATGAAATTTGAAGTCAACCATAAGAAAAAATTGGAAAGATCACATATACACAGAAGTTTGTCAAACTCTCTCTTTGCAGATGACATGATACTTTATATGGAAAACCCAAAAGACTCCACCCCTAAACTACTAGAAATCATACAGCAATTCAGTAATGTGGTAGGATACAAAATCAGTGTACAGAAAGCAGTTGCTTTCTTATACACTAACAATGAAAATACAGAAAGGGAAATTAGAGAATCGATTCCATTTACCATGTCACCAAGAACTATAAGATACCTGGGCATAAATCTAACCTAAGAGGCAAAGGATCTGACTCAAGGAACTACAGAACACTCATGAAAGAAACTGAAGAAGACACAAAAAGATGGAAGAGAATTCCATGTTCATGGATCAGAAGAACAAACATTGTTAAAATGTCTATACTGCCTAGACCCATCTATACTTTCAATGCCATTCCAATCAAAATTCCACTGGCATTTTTCAAAGAGCTGGAACAAACAATCCTAAAATTTGTATGGAACCAGAAGAGACCCTGAATCACTAAGGAAATGTTGAAAAAGAAAAACAAAACTGGGGGCATCACGTTGCCAGATTTCAAGCTTTACTACAAAGCTGTGATCACCAAGACAGCATGGTACCAGCACAAAAGCAGGCACAAAGACCAGTGGAACAGAGTAGAGAGCCCGGATATGGACCCTCAAGTCTATGGTCAGATAATCTTTGACAAAGCAGGAAAAAATATCCAGTGGAAAAAAGACAGTCTCTTCAATAAATGGTGTTGGGAAAATTGGACAGCTATGTGTAGAAGAATGAAACTCGACCATTCTCTTAAACCATACACAAAGATAAACTCAAAATGGATAAAAGACCTCAATGTGAGGCAGGAATCCATCAGAATCCTAGAGGAGAATATAGGCAGTAACCTCTTCGACATTGGCCACAGCAATTCTTCCAAGACATGTCACCAAAGGCAAAGGAAACAAGAGCAAAAATGAGCTTTTGGGACTTCATCAAGATCAAAACTTCTGCACAGCCAAGGAAACAGTCAACAAAATAAAGAGACAACCCACAGAATGGGAGAAGATATTCACAAATGACATTAGAGACAAAGGGCTGATATCCAAGTTCTATAAAGAACTCCTCAAACTCAACACACACAAAACAGATGATCACACCAAAAAATGGGCAGAAGACATGAACAGACACTTCTCCAAAGAAGACATGCAAATGGGTAACAGACACATGAAAAAAATTTTCATCATCATTAGCTATCAGGGAGATTCAAATCAAAACCACATTGAGATACCACCTTACACCAGTTAGAATGGCCAAAATCAACAAGATAGCAAACAAGTGTTGGAGAGGATGTGGAGAAAGGGGAACCTCTTACACTGTTGGTGGGAATGCAAGTTAGTGCAGCCACTTTGGAAAACAGTGTGGAGATTCCTTAAGAAATTAAAAATAGAGCTTTCCCTATGACCCTGCGATTGCACTACTGGGTATTTACCCCAAAGATACAGATGTAGTGAAAAGAAGTGCCATCCATACCCCAGTGTTCATAGCAGCAATGACCACAGTAGCCAAACTGTAGAAAGAACCAAGATGCCCTTCAGTGGATGAATGGATAAAGAAGATATTGTCCATATATATAATGGTGTATTATGCCTCCATCAGAAAGGATGAATACCCAACTTTTGTATCAACATGGATGGGACTGGAGGAGATTATGCTGAGTGAAATAAGTCAAGCAGAGAGAGTCAATTATCATATGGTTTCACTTACTTGTGGAGCATAGGGAATAACACAGAGGACATGGGGAGATGGAGAGGAGAAGGAGTTGAGGGAAATTGGATGGGTAGATGAACCATGACAGACTGTGGACTCTGAGAGACAGACTGAGGATTTTGGAGGGGAGGGGGTTGGGGGCTTAGGTGAGCCCGGTGATGGGTATTGTGGAGGGCATGTATTGCATGGAGCACTGGGTGTGGTTCATAAACAATGAATTCTGGAACACTGAAAATAAATTTTAAAAAATTATTAAAAAAAAGAACATCCTACTAAACAATGAAGGAGTCAACCAGGAAATTAAAGAAAGAAATAAAAAAATACATGGAAATAAACGGAATGAAAATGCAATGGTCTAAAACCTTTGGGATGCAGCAAAAAGCAGTTATAAAAGGGATGTACATAGCAATACAGGCGTACTTCAAAAAAACAAGAAAAATCTCAAATGTACAACCTAACCTTACACGTATGAGAGCTAGAAAAAGAACAACAAATGTAGCCTAAAGCCAGCAGGAGACAGGAAATAATAAAAATTAGAGCAGAAATAAATGATGTAGAAACAATAACAACAAAGAAATAGGATAGATCAATGAAACCAGGAACTGATTATTAGAAAGAATTAATATAATTGGTAAACCCCTAGCCAGACTTATCAAAAAGAGAAAGCACCCAAATAAATAAAATCATGAATGAGAGAGGAGAGATCACTGCCAACACCACAGAAATATGAATAATTATAGAAGAATTTTATGAAAAATTATATGTCAACAAATTGGGCAATCTGGAAGAATGGATAAATTCCTAGAAACATAAACTACCAAAACTGAAACAGGAAGAAATAGAAAACTTGAACAGACCAATAATAAGCAAAGAAATTGAATCAGTATTAAAAAATTTCCCAAGAAACAAAAGTCCAGGACCAGATGGCTTCCCAGGGAAATTCTATGAAACATTTAAAGAAGAGTTAATACCTATTCTTCTCAAACTGTTCCAACAACTAGAAATGAAAAGAAACCTTCCAAACTCATTCTATAAAGCCAGCATTACCTTGATTCCAAAACCAGACAAAGACCTCACTTTAAGAGAACTACAGGCCAATATCCCTGATGAACATGGATGTAAAAATTCTCCACAAAATACTAGCAAATTAAATCCAATAGTACATTCAAAGAATCATTTACCACAATGAAGTGGGGTTTTATTCCTTGGATACAAGGGTGAGCCAGTATTTGCAAATCAATCAACATGATATAGCACATTCATAAATAAAAACGAGAACAGTATGATCCTCTCAATAGATGCAGAAAAAGCATTTGACAAAGTACAGCATCCACTCTTCTTTTTTAATTTTTTTTTTTTTGAGGAGAGAGAGAGCAAGCATGGGGAGGGGCAGAGGGAAAGAAGAATCTTTCAAGCAGACTCCCCACTGAACGAGGAGCCTGCCATGAGTCTCAGTCCCACAAGTGATGAGATGGTGACTTGAGCTGAAACCAGGAGCTGGACACTTAACAGACTGTGCTACCCAGGCCCCCTACAGCATCCATCTTGATAAAAACCTTCAACAGAGTAGGGATAGAGGGAATATACCTCAGCGTCATAAAACTGGGTCTTGTATGTAAGTGATGAATCACTAAATTCTGCTCTTGAAATTAATATAACACTGTATGTTAACTAAGTGGAATTTAAATAAAAACCTGAAATTAAAAAAAAAATAACACCCAGTGCTCATCACAGGTGCTCTCAATACCCATCACAAATTTAATCTATCTGCCCACCCACCCCCTCTAGCAGCCCTCAGTTGGTTCTCTATAGTTAAGAGTCTGTTTTATGGTTTATCTCTATTATTTTCCCCCTATGTTCATCTGTTTCATTTATTAAATTCCACATATGAGTGAAATCATAGGGTATTTGTCTTTCTCTGACTGACTTATTTCACTTAGCATAATACACTGGAGCTCCATCCATGTCATTGCAAATGGCAAGATTTCATTCCTTTTGATGGCTGCATAACATTCCACTGCGTATGTACACCACATCTTCTTTATTCATTCATCAGTTGATGGCCATTTGGGATCTCTCCATCATTTGGCTGTTGCTGATAATGCTGCTATAAACATCAGATGCATGTATCTCTTTGAATTAGTAATTTTTTTGGGGGGGGTAACCTTTGGGTAAATACCTCATTGTACAATTGCTGAATCATTGGGTAGTTCTATTTTTAACTCTTTGGGGAACCTCCATACTGTTCTCCAGAGTGGCTGCACCATTTTGAATTCCCACCAACAAAGTGAGAGGTTTCCCCTTTCTCTGCATCCTGGCCAACACCTGTTGTTAGCCCTGTTGTTGATTTTAGCCATTCTGACAGGTGTGAGGTGGTATCTCATCATGGTTTTGGTTTGTATTTTCCTGGTGATGAGTGATTTTTGAGCATCTTTTCATGTGTCTGTTAGCCATCAGGATGTCTTGGGAAAAATGTCTGTTCATGTCTTCTTGGGGCAGGTGCTTTTTAAATCTTCCTTTTGGAGGGAAAAACTGAGGGATGGAGAATTTAAGTAGCTTCCTCAAAGCTTTTCCACTATGACATGGCTGAGCTGGGATTAAGCCAAATTCATCTTAAATAATCATGGCTACACCACACTGAATATTGCAACCACCTCCACTGCAGCTTCCTGTGAGAAAAGACTTTGCCTATCAAGAACATTAATATCTTCTCATAACTGACTTGTTTTCTCAGTCACTATGGAATGTATGGAACAATGTCCTTATTTTCCTATAAAAGACAGTGACTTCACAACTATCAGCTCTGGTTGTCACAGAACCTCATTCAAACTTTGCGGCAAGGCATTGAGACTGTCCTCAATGTGTCTACACACCACATAGGCATATATTGTCTTCTCTTATTGCACACCCCCTGGTTTACCTGGGGCAGTCACCTCCTTGTCATGTAGATGTGTTATGCTCATGTCCAAATACAAGTCTATGGTTGCATCTCTGTCCATGAAAATGCATACCTACTCAGCCTTTCTGTTTCCACTTGCGTCGTGTTTTCATGTACATGTCCATCTGATGGGATACCCCAAACCCCTCTGCCTTAGTACACCTGTCTCCACTGAATTTCTTATTTTCCCAGACTCTTTAATCTTGTAGGTTGTGCTTCTGCATTGAGTGCCAAGTCTTGAAGTGCCTTACTTTGAGTTTTATAAAATGAGACTAGGAAATATAACTCTTTATATATCATTTGCTTCTAGCAATAGAGTGATAAGCATGTAATTAGAAGGCAAAACTATAACTTGAGGTCCTTATACAACATTCAAAATAAATGAGTGTGCAACAGTTTCAGTCCCTAACACAATGCCTTGAATATAATAGGCCTTCAATAAATATTTGGTGGATGACATTTTTTTGTTGTTGCTCTATTGGTTTGAGCAAACCCCTAAGAGTTGCACTCAGTATAATGTACAGAGAAGCTGATCTTTTGGGTCATTTCAAATAGGTAGAGAACCATTTACCACCTATTAAGGACAAAGAAGATTTGATGACAAGAGGGTTTCCAGACCACCCAAAAGTGTTATTCTAATATTTGTTCACAGCTAGCAAAATGGGGCCATAGGAACCTTTCTTAAGCAGATGCCTTCTCTTCCTATATAAATGCTCTTCCTAGGTTTGGCCAAAACAAAAACAAAATGGCAAAATAAAACAAAAATATCATGTGAAGAGCATCTCACTGTTTATTGTTTTGCTCAAACTTAGTTGATAGAACTAAATTTGATCAGTTTGGGGGGGGGACATCTGTATTGATATATACCTGGGTCCTGAATTTTCTTGTTATTTATTGTCTCATCCATTCAGTTAATGTATATTTTACTAAGCAACTCCTAAATGAATGGATCTGTGGTAGTCCATTCAAGACATAGAATTAAACACTAGATAAGCACACACACAAACCCTTGTGCTCAGCATCCATCATTTCTTGTTCTGTAGCAGCCTTAGGGAATTTAGGATACTTTTTACACTTAACATTTTAAAAGAATGGTTATTTTTTTTCAGCCTCAGCCCCAGGATTGCAAAATGAGACAGAAGTCACAAAGTATACCAGAGGGTTAACATTATAGCTGTAGGAACTTGAGGAGGACAAGTATAACCCATTATAACTGTTAATACTGATGTGTCAGGATAAAACTATGCCCCAAGAAGTAATGTGCAGAGTAGCTATGATTGCTGGAAACTGATGGAGCCAAGAACCTGAGTTAATTTTCAACAAACCAGTGTGCCACTTTCTGCCTCTTTCTTGACATTGACTATGCTTTTAGAAGGGCAAAAGTGATTTGAAATTTTTGTTAGAGTTCGAAATTTAAATCATGTTCACTTTCCTGAAATTCCATTGGATGATGGGGTAGCAGAAGAGAAAACCGTGCAAATAAAAGAAAGGGAGTAAAAGGGAATGGAAAAGGTTTAAAGATGCCATCATCCTGAAAAGATTAGAAAACTAGCCACTGCAAGCAGAGGGCAGGGAAAGAGCACTTGGACGTGTCTCTGAAGTCTTCCAGAAGTGATGAGAGCATTCCTCATTCTTCTCATTACTTGTTGGGATTTTATTATTAGGCAAATTATTTACTTTCAGTCTATTTCATTTAGATTTTTCCATATAGCAAGGACTTTTCTTTGTCTCTTTATCTTATTTCTCGGAAATATCCCGATTTGGGGAGGTTATTAAATGTTTAGGTAAAATTTATATGTAAATATGCCATTTGTATACAAAAATAATGAGGCCCAGCTTAAGAGGTTATGCCATTAGGATGTTATAATTGCCAATAAAATCAGCATGAATTTGTTTCTTTTTCAGCTCCCTGCAAGTATTCACTCAGAATTTAATTTTTTCGAGTATCAGTTTTGTGAAAAGCACAGTTTTGAATTCTTTGGGGGAAGCAAAGATGAGTGAGTCTGTATCTTCCTCTCTAGTAAGTCCACAATTAGAGCTGACCCACTGAGTCATACCTTTGAGGAGTAGTGTATCTTCCAGACCTGGGGAAAGCTGAGACCAAGAATCAGAGACTGTTCAAGCAACCAAACAGTTACATTGTTCTGAAACCATATCATTAATCATACACCATCTTGCAGACTCCAGATAGAGACAACATCACTTGTCTATATAATCAATTCCCATATGATCTAGGATTCTCCATGTATTTATGACTAAGACCTGTTTTCTTCCTGTCAGTTCACATTCAGAAGGATAGGTGTTTTTCACATACTTATTCTATCTGAAGTAGAATCCTTTCACAGAATTGTATGCCTTTGAGATGATTTGGCTTTGCTATC